>ONZK01003605.1:143807-168909 GCA_900322385.1 Pharnaceum exiguum
GGCGAAATAAGATTCCACTTAGGGAAATATAAAACTCCACAAAAGGGAGAATAATTTATTTGAACGATGAAAGAAACACCGAAAAACTATAAAAATATGGTAGAAAAGACAAGATTATAGGCCGGGAATGACCAAAATCGGCCTTCCCGGCCTGAAGAAAGGTATATTTGAGTTAGGGTTTATGGGTAATGGTAGGGGAGGAGAGGGAGAGAGAGGAGGGCCGGCTTTTTTGCTAATGGATTAGATGAGAATGAGATGATCATATCCCTACAACTTTGATACAACTTTTCAAAAAAATAATTTATTTTTAAATTTTGATGTGCATAAAATTTAGAAAGAAAAAAATAATTAAATGAACCAATCATAAATCATGTACATTTATTGTAAGAGTTGCAAAGAGAGGTATTCATATTAATAACTCATCTTACAACTTTGCTAAAGTTTATCAAGATTACTCCTACATTTTTTATTGCAACTCCCTTATAACTCTTCAAAGTTGTAGAGATAAAGTTACCCTTAGTGCCCAAAACCCATGTCGGAGTATCACATATCTTTGCACAACATTGATTAACCCAACTTCAGGGACATAATCGCCTTTGATTACTTATACTTTTTTATATTTTTAAAAAAATATTTACTCACCCTTTTCTTTTATTTATTAAATATTTTATATGCACAATCGACAAAAAAAGAGAAAAGAACTGAATATCTTCCAAATTTCACTGAACTGAAGTTACATAAAGCGTAGAGTTTTTATCATTACATTTTCATTTCATTTCTCTCCAAAAATATAAATATCCCCAAATCTTAGGGTTTTTGCATTTTCGTATTTCATTTTTAATTTGTAACTCAAATCGATTCCATTCTCTCTCCTCCCCCTCAAATGGCCGACGACGACGAGGTCGTTGTGAGGCCTATCGACGCACCACCACCGCAAGGCCAAGAAGAAGTTACGCTATCCGACGCCACCGTAGTTGAGGATAAAGAGAAGGAATTGGGTGAAGAGAGAGAATGCGAGGAAGGGGTAAATGCTGGGGATGAGAAAACGGAGGAGAGAGAGAGTAATAGAGAGGGAGAGGTGGAAGTAGCGGAGGAGGCTGAGAAAGCGGTGGAGAGAGAGAGTAGTGGTGAGGGAGAGGTAGTTGCGGGAACGAATGAGGATGAGGTGGCGAATGTGGTGGAGGAGGGTGAAAAACCGGTGGAGAGTGAGAAAGTGGGTGTGGCGAGCGAGGGTGGGAGAGATAATGATGGTGAGGGTGAGAAAGGGGAGGAATTGGTGCCGGTGAGCGAAGAAATGGAGGTGGAGGAGGGTGTGGCGGGTGAGGGAGAGGATGAGAAAGGAGAGGAATTGGCGGCGGTTGGTAAAGAAATGGAGGAGGTGGAGGTGGGGAAGGAAGAGAGTGTGAAAGAGGAGGAGGGAGAGAAAGAGGAGGAGGGAGAGAAAGAAGAGGAATTGGCGGCGGTGGGAGAGGAAATGGAGGTGAGTGAGGAGGTAGGAAGAGAAAATGAGGTGGAGAAGGAAGAGGGTGGGAAGGAGGGAGATATGTCGAATGTGGCCGAGAAGGTAGAGGAAGTGAGAGAGGAGGGTGTAAGCGAGGGTGAGGAGAAGAAGGTGGAAGGTGATGTGGCTATGGCTGAGAGTGGTGAAGGAGAGTTGTTGGAGAAGAAAGAAGAGGACTTGACAATGGGTAGTGAGGAAGTGGAGGTGGCACCAGTAGAGGAGGGAAGTAATGTGGGTTTGGATAAAAACAGTGGGGAAGAAGAGGAGAAAAAGGAAATAGAAGAAGGGAGTAAGGGAGAGGTTGGGGATGTGGAGATGAAGAGTGAAGATGTGGGTAAAGAGGGGGGAGAAGAAAAGGAAGGGGATGGGACTGGGGAAGCTGGAGGAGGAATTGGGGGGCAATTGGTGTTCAGTGGCTCAGATGAAGAAGATGATGAAGAAGAGGGTGGGGAGAGGACGGAGACTGACGAGGATATGGTAGATACACAAGTGAATTTGGTTGAGGTTAAGACTGAGCCTGAGGCTGAGGCTTCACCTGGTGTGGTAAAGGATGGGGATATGGTGACAGAGGAGGAGACACCCGTTGCTGATGTGGAGATGGAGATAGAGGGTGAGGGGGCGAAGGGACAGAGTGGTGGGAAGAGGAAGCGTGGGGGGAACTCGAAAGTGTCACCACCTGCAAAGAGTCCTGGGAAAAAGCTTGTTGGAGAGGATGTTTGCTTCATTTGCCTTGATGGTGGGAATCTGGTGCTCTGTGACCGGAGGTGAGGTTGCTTTGGCCTCTGTTGGTTATAGTTGTCTGTTTTTGTGTGTCATTAACTGGAATTTGCATTGGTAATTGGCTCGATGCTGAGATTTCTGGCTCCATTTACTGTTTCAGGGGCTGCCCGAAGGCCTATCATCCTTCTTGTGTTGACCATGATGACGAGTTTTTCAAGACAAAGGGGAAGTGGAACTGTGGTAAGTTTGTTGACTTGGTTTATCATGGGAGGAGTGGTGTACCCAAATGTTTTCGTTGTGTCATGACTTGTGATCGTTTATGTAAAGTTGGCCTGTTCTTTTGATTCTCTACTGATTGATCAACCCTTTGTGAGGTTTTCGTGACATGCAACATTGTAACGCCGAAGTTCTTAGAACGGAGACATATCAATACATTCATGTGGAGTCGGTCATGGACTCATTTATGAAGATTTTGAGTTCTTCTCTATGCTCTCCACCAGTGTAGTTGTGGTTTATTTAAATGTTGTTTGAGTTTTAAGTCATCGTCTGATGCTTTCATACTATCTCTGCCACTAATGCTTGATATAATTTTTTAGTTGAAATTGTTCTGCTTGTTTACTTCATTGTTCAAAATCATTTGTTTAGGTCAGGCAGAACAACACTCGAGGGATATATAGTAGGTTAAGATAGACTGCTAGATATACTATGCTGTAGTGGTAGAATATAGTCATATACCCTGATAAGGACTTATTCTCTTAGACTTGGGAGTGGATGTATGTTTCTTGATAACAGATTAATAATGGCATTATAAAAGGTGGATTTTAAATTAAGAGGGTTCATGACCTACTGGCTGGCTGTTCATTCAAAAGCTAGACTACTTCATTCTTGTGCGCAATTAAAGTGTGAGTACCATTGTAGTTTGCCGTAGAGGGGAACACAATAGAGATCATAGATGCCTCTTTGGAAAATGCAAGCCCGCTATGCCATGTAGTCATGTAGATAACTGCGGTAAGGTTGACACTTCTTTTCGACAAGAGGTTGATGACAGGCAGACCCTCAGTCTCCACATCTGGGATCATTTCGTCTTGGGGATAAGGAGTTGAATGAGCGAGCACAAAGTCTCTTTTAGTTGTCTTTGAAACTAGTGGACTCGGTAGGCAATGAACGTTGGGGAGATAGTGGAAGGCAACCTAAAAGAGCTATTCAAATAGAGAAGTTGAGAAATTGAAGACTAGTATTAATTACAGCAGTAGTAGTAGTTTGAGGGCTTTTTTGAATAGGAAATAGCTCAAAGGTTTTTCTTTGAATTCTTTCGGATGGCTTCTTGTCCTCCTTGTATTCATTGAATTTGATTAATAAAATTTCTTCTTATCTAAAAAAAAAGCCCATTGTATTTTGTTCGTTTTAGATTTTAATGAGATAGATTTTAGGATTGCTTGTTGTTGTGCCTTAAGATTAGCGCTAGATTATTGTTTTAAATGCTACTCTTCCCCTCTGCGGAATATCCCTCCTTTATTGTGTTTTAGGTTGGTAAACGGGCTAATTGTTGTTTTGTCTTCTCTCTGATGGGCAGGTTGGCATCTGTGCAATCAATGTGGAAAGAATGCCTACTTCATGTGTTACAGCTGTACATTCTCTTTGTGCAAAGGATGCTGTAAAGATGCGGTTGTTTTTTGTGTTCGAGGAAACAAAGGCTTATGTGAATCTTGCATGAATACTGTAATGATGATTGAGAATAGTGAACAAAATGAGATGGTACTTACTCATCTCCATTCTTTTATGGCTTCAATATATATTAGCTTCTTGCTGATTTTACGATCTTGTATGGATGAAACATGTCTTGTGCTTGTGGAGTTGGAAAACATTGATTCTTGATATCTCGTTAACAGTAGGTGAAAGCCCTGATATTTCCCGCTGCATGCTAACTTTGTTTCTGGAAAGTCCCAAAGTTTTGAGGATTTGTGTTTGGGCGCATCCAGTGAATAGTGGTGGGGGCTCTACTTTGTTCGTGTTTCTCTCCTTGATGGTCCTGGATGAGCCCACTAATAGAGGGTCTTCATCTGGAAAATTAAAAGGAAGAAAGACGAGGACATTGTGGACAAATGTTTTAAGAATACTTTTTTCTATGTTAAGATTGGCGGAGATGGATTGCAGAAGGGTTTTGAGCAGAAGGTTGGGTGATAATGAGATTAGGATTTTTATGCTAGCTACATGCAGGAAGATGCTTGAAGTCTTTGGCTATTTATCTAAGGAAACGTGGAGGAAAAATCGCACTTTGCAAAGTACTTTCAGACTAAGCTTATATTCTGTTAGTACTTGAGAATTTGGAGCTGGATCTGAACTTAAGTGTAAGGATCTGGAAGAAACCCAGAAGAATGAGAAAGTTATAACTGGGAGGAACATAAATAAATTTATAACTTAAAGGTAATGAGAGAAGCTGAAGTTTTAGGTATTAGGAGACAGTTTTTATTTGGAGGAGGATGTCTTCAAACTTTTTCAGATGGATGGTCAACACTGCTTAGGTCCTCCCCCTCAGTGGATGTATGCACAATCAACGAACTATATTGTTTGAGAATGATATGATTAGTGCCATATTGAGATGTAGCTTATATTCTTGTGAAGGTCTCATAGTTGACCCACATAATTTGTGCATGTTGAAGAAGAACCTTGTATCCATTTGTGACAAGATTTGTGGAGCTCTTCTTATTAGATGAGAAATTGCAAACTAACAAAGGATAGAGGAGAGTGATCATGCATTATTTGGCCGAATCAAACTGCATGAGGTCATGGTTCATGATGGCTCTTGGGTATGATATGTGTTGAGTGTTGTGGTTGTGCTATGTGCTCAGCAGGGGCGGAGCAAGGATTAAATACAACAACATTAACTACTTAGCCTTATTCCCAGATTGGCGTCGGCTAATATGGACCAAAAAGGACTGCTAAAAGACATAAACACGCACACACACGCCCGCACACACAATCAATAATTACACGAAACGAACACACACTCACCCACACATACAAGCACAGCAAGGATTAAATATTGAGGCAAAAAAAAAACCTGAAGTATAAAAATATATGCTAGTAGTAGGAACTGAATCCTTGTCTATTGGGAAATATAGTGAGAGGGGGAGCAGTAAGCTAAATGGTCTTATGGTTTCAAGGGCTTGAACTAAGGAACATGTAGGAAATCTGGTACTAAGGGGGAGCCGGTCTCCTGCAAGATCTCCCTAGTTCCGTCCCTTGTGCTTGTCAATATTAAAATCATCTGCTATGATTTCTCTTGTGCTATCTATTTTGGTGAAATTTTGAAAGCTCTATTTGATGTGATTGTAAAAATCATCTGATATGGTTTATTGGTATTTTTGGAGTTGTCCTTATGTGAGAAGCTTTTGGATTTCCCCAATAGAAACTAGTGAATTTGTGGATTGGCATTGCTTCTGTACTCTCTGATTATTCTCTTCAGCTTCCCTGACATTGCACCTTCTTATTTCAAGTTATAGTTTCAGCTTTTTTCTTTTAAGAATATTGCCCATTCACATGACTGCAGCACCTAGTCCATTCCTGGATCAACTGATAAAGGAGTGTGCTTAAGTGTGAATTTTAGGATTACACTAGTGTGCTTCACATTGTGGCAGTTATTTCTAAAAAAAGAAGCAGTTACGATTTCTCTGTTTAAGGTCTTACGAGTGGTGGATCAGTTGTTAAATTTAGTAATCTTAGAGAAAGCATTAGAGAAGAAGATTTCCTCTTAGCTTGAAATAGTTTATGAAGAGCTCCAATTGCGCCAGTTAGAGGAAAATCTTTAAAAGCGTCCCCACATACCACAGGAAGTCTTATTGTCCCCAAAATGTAATCAGTAGAATAACTAGCCTGTGTGTATCTGATTGTTATTTGTGTTCATGGATTTATATAGCTTCCGCATACAAAGAGTATAGTATCTTTGTATACTCTATGACACCTTTTATCTGCACCTTTTGCTATATGAGGAATCGAAGATGTGGTTAGCAGGAATGTAAGACAAGTGTCTGTAGCACTGTGTCTGGGAGAGTTTTGAGTTTACTTCAACAGCGACTGCACTTACATTTATAATATAGCCTAGCTCTGGAACCACCCTTAAAGATGTGACCAGATGTTTCATGTGTTGGCTATCACGTGCCTACCCTGCAACTCTTCTCCTTTGTATGGTTTGTGAGTTGAAACCCGGCAATGAGTGCTATCAATAAAAAAATTAGCTGACGTGTCTGATGGTACAAACTCCAATGACATATGTGATCGTCTCCTGTCATGTTCCCTAGTCATTTCAATTGATGGTCACCTAGTCTTTGTGTTCTGTATGAACCAGAATAGTTTAGCGACAACTCTAGTAATACATGATTGATGGTGGGTGATAATCGTTTCTTCTTCTGAAGTTTGTGTTTAGTTATCTTAAAGCACATCCTTTTTCCCCCTGGTGAATAAAAATTTATGTGTAACTGGCCTCTTTTGTTGCCTTTGTGATCTATGCCCTTTTCCCTGAAGGGTTTGTGCAATTCAAAAATTGGAGCTTGATGATAAGTTAAACCAATATGGCACTTGCTTGCATCTCGTTCGGTCCAGTGGTTGTGTCTTGATAAAAGACTGATTTTTTTTTTACTGCATATTAGTCCTTGCAAAGGCTTTGTGTATAATTAGTACATTTTAGTTCATCACAGTTTCTCTCTGTCGTAGGGTCAAGATGCTTTTGATGACAAAAGTAGCTGGGAATATCTCTTCAAGGATTATTGGTTAGAACAGAAGAGGAAGCTGGGTATAACTTTGGATGAGCTGACAAAGGCCAAAAATCGACGCAAAGTCTCTGATACATCTGACAAACAGCATTCATCTCTTGTGGTAGAGGATGGTGATCACGAAGTAGGTACTGAATCAGATAGCTCCCAGGCTAAATTGGACGTGAGTGATTCAAAGAAGAAGAAGCCCAAGAAAAAATCAAAACTTGCTGATTCTGAAGCAGACAATCTTGTAGAAGCGCATTCGAGTACACCTAAAAGAAAGGTCAAAAGAAGGCAGAAGAATCAAACAAATGAAAGAGATTCAGATTCTGAACCTTCCACTGGGTATGAAGATACAAGTAATAAGAAGGGTAAAAGAGCCAAAAAGTTGTCAAAGCCTCGTTCTCGTGCTGAAGGAAATGTTGAGTGGGCATCAAAAGAACTTTTGGAGTTTGTTATTCACATGAAAGACGGTGATACGTCTGTTCTTACACAGTTTGATGTTCAAGAGCTTTTGCTCCAGTATATAAAAAGAAATAAACTTCGTGATCCACGTGGTCGGAGTCAGATAATATGTGATCCCATGCTTCAAAGACTCTTTGGAAAGCCACGCGTAGGTCATTTTGAAATGCTGAAGCTGCTTGAGTTTCACTTTCTATTGAAGGAAGATACTCAAGTAGATGATAATCATGGAAGCGTAGTTGATGAAATTAGCCAACTGGATGCTGATGATTATAATGAATCTATGACAGACGGAAGAAGTAAGGGGAAAAAATCTCGGAAAAGGGAAGGGAGAGGACTGCAGTCAAACCTCGATGATTATGCTGCCATAGATATGCATAATATTAACTTGATTTACTTGCGACGTAGTCTGATAGAAGCTGTTTTGGGAGATCCTGAAACATTCCACGAAAAGGTGGTTGGCTCTTTTGTTAGGATAAGAATTTCTGGCAGCGGTCAAAAGCAGGACATATATAGACTAGTGCAAATAATGGGTAACTATAATATCATGACATTTCAATTGTTTTTTTTTTAAATGGTGAATGTCTTATTATTGTTTCCTTATATTAGGTACAAGCAAGGCACCGGAAACATACAAAGTTGGTAAACGGACAACAGATTTCATGCTCGAGATCTTGAATTTGGACAAGACAGAGGTCATATCAATTGATACAATATCAAATCAGGAATTTACTGAGGTGATTGCATGGAACTCCGGACTATAGTTTAATGTGTTCATTATTGTTTCTAATTTTTGTGAGATAGCTTTGTTACAGAAGTACTAACTACTGAAGAAAAGGACTAGGGTACCAAGTAAACTGTCAAACACATCTGAGTGGTTAAGTAGACTTAATTGTGTGGGTACGAGACCGTAACATCCACAACAACCCAGTTTAATCTGCATTTCCATGGGAGGTTGAAGGTTCAGATTGTATGCAAACTTTCTTCTGTTATAGAAAACAGAGGCTGGTTTTGTGAGCGACCATGGATGCATTGCATCGAACATTGACTTCGTGCAGTTTCTCTCAAAATAGGAAGTACCAGCATTTTTTGAGCTATTTTAATTTTATATATTTTTACCCAAAGCTGAACAATGTTACTTATTTTCTCAACTTCATGAGAAATGGACTAGATCAGAATTGAAGTTCGAAAAAGAAAAATAGTAAGACAGTGGAGATTCATCTTTGGGGATGGTTAAGTTTTTAATGAATAGGTGGCATGCAGACTTTCTCCTACCATGTGTTTTTCATCAGGCGTTTTTGTGTGTGTGTTTTTGTCCGGGGGTGGGGGTTCAGAAGTGGCACAAGATGTGCAGTTCATCATACTCCAAAGCTGTAGCATGGAGATCCTTGTGCCTTAATTTGTATAAATCATAGCCGTAGTTCACGTTTAGTTAAAACTAAAGACAGTTAGATGACCCCTTGTTGTGCTCACATCAGAGAAATGTATGAAGGAAACCTGCGTTGCATATGAAACAAGTCAATAGTCTTGTGGACTTTTAAAGGATTTGTTATTGTCATGTTGGGTTTTTTAATCTGGTTTTCTGGAGATACTAGTGATTATTTTGTTCCTGTGTAGGATGAATGCAAGAGGTTGCGCCAGAGTATTAAGTGTGGACTGATCAGCCGGATGACAGTGGTATTCATTTGTTGCTTTGAATTGACTTTACAATGGCGTTTTGTGTTACATGGTCGTGAGATCTATTTTGTTGTTTCAGGGTAATTTGCTGGAGAAAGCAAGGGAATTGCAGGAAGTCAGAGTGGTTGATGTAAGCAGTTTCTTCTTCCTTCCATCCATCCCTCCCTGTTATTATGAAGAACATTAAGATCAAAATTCCTTTTTTCTCTTTCTTTATTTGTTATTTTTTTGGGGTGGAGGGTTAGTACCTTCTCTCAAGTCGAGGAACTTATAGCATCTGAAATCCCGTTTTCCTTTTGTCAGAATATGTTGAAAGGTCGGATGAATTGGTTCCCATTAGTTTTTATGATTCTCCAATTGTCTCTTTCCTACATTTCATTCAGATACTTGTAGGCGTTGTAGCTACTGTTCATGTTTAGTTATCTGAATATGTTAAATTTGTCTGTACATGTTATATCTGAAGGTTGGCAATAATTGATCATGGAGGGCTGCAGTCAATGATCTCATGTGCTTCATGTTATGTCTCAATTACTAACTCTTCTTATTGTTGCATTGTAGTGGCTGGAAGCAGAGGTCGTGAGACTTAGTCATCTTCGTGATCGTGCCAGTGACATGGGCCGTAAAAAGGAATATCCTTTACTTATTCAGTAATAATATAACATATGCACGTTCATTACATGTGATTTCACTTGTGTTTCAACTTTTGGTAGTCACCTTCATATCTCGTTGTGATGTTTGATATGAGCTTGAGATCTTTTGGTCGAAGTTTGACTTGAAATCTGGAATTGTTTGTATGTATCGGTTTCATAGGACATGCTTTGGGTATTATTAAACAATTTCCTGAGATAATTTCTGAATATGTAACAAAAAAACATGACAAGGTAGCAAGAGGGTAATGAAATCAAATGTGGATTACGGGTGATCTAGAGGGACATGGCTCTCTCTCTCTCTCGCACACTTGGATGAGAATATGGTTCGGAACAGAAGTGGTGGAGAGAGAAAATGCATATAGATGAATAGATGATCCTTTGACCCTACGGGTGGTTTGTTTGTGCTTTGGGAGTGGGGTAGGTGTGTGCGCGCGCACGCACGCGTCCTTGAGGTTCCAGGTGTTAGAAAGGGCTGGTAACTAATGGTTTGCTAATACCGAGTCTTCTTTGCTGCTGTAATCCCTCTTTGCTTTCTAATGGAGTTGAGTTACACGCTTTACTATTCATCTGTGGTCCCTTAACTTAATGTACGCTCAGAGAGTGTGTTGAGAAATTGCAGCTTCTGAAAACACCTGAAGAGCGTCAGAGAAGATTGGAGGAAATTCCTGAAGTGCATGCAGACCCAAAAATGGATCCAAGTGTTGAATCGGATGATGAGAGTGTGGACAAAACAAGACAAGGTTTGTCTGTTTCCTGAATTATCAGACTTGTAACTGCAGTAATTAGAACTATTATTCTGTTTTTTTTTTTTCCGGAAATAGTTCACTAACGGCCATGTCCACTTGCAGATAGTAACACGAAATCAAGAGATGAAGCTTTTGTCAGAAAGGGGAGAGATCAATTTCCTTCACAGAAAGGAAGTTCTGTCTCAAGTAATGCATGGAGTGCAAACGCAAGACCACCAAGGAAAAACTGGGAACTTAGCAGGAGTTCATCTGGAAAAGGCTTTTCGAGTAGAAGGGAAGACACAGCTATTTCCGCTCAAAGTAGCGAGCATGCTTGGAATGACAGGCTCGAAAAAGAGAGTCCTCGGTCACACAGTTCGGAGAAGACGAAAACGGTTTTGGAATCCTTGAGTGGTAAACAGGCTGAATATTTTGGGGGCCGTTCCGATGTTTTTGGTACTGCGGCTTCAGAATCTTTGCAGCCGGCCTCTTCTGGTATGACTCAAACCGATGTAAAGGTCAATGATACAGAAAAGATATGGTATTACCGAGATCCAACTGGTAAGGTCCAAGGACCATTCTCCATGTCACAGCTTCGTAAGTGGAATAACACTGGATATTTTCCTGCTGATTTGACAATTTGGAAAGCCTCGCAACGCGAAGATGATTCTATACTCTTGAGTGAAGCACTGGCTGGTAGGTTTCATAAAGAAGTTCTACCTGTAGGACTGCAATCAGGTACTGGCATGATGGCCAGGGCTGTTCCCCCCTCTGTAGATACCTCGAAGCTCCTTGGAAACAACAGATACAATACCTCCAGTCTCCCTTCACCAACACCTGCACGGGGTGGTAGGGAAAGTAGATGGTCAGCCAGTGCTAGTGAACGGCTTCCATCTCCTACCCCTACCTCACCTGCATCTGATGCAAGCGTTATAGCTACAAACAAGTCAAATTTCTCCAGACAAACTAATGACGTTGGTACGGTCGGAAATAGGGGAGTAAATATGACAGCACCTGCAAGTATCAGTTCTTCTGGTCACTATGCCTCCACTCCTGTGCCAAAACCAGAAGTGCCTCTCCTTTCTGGTACCATGAATGCTCAACAAATATCTCAACCAGCTGCAGCTAACGCTGCTCAAGGTTTCTCAAACGTTCAACAAAATTCTTCAGCATATGGTCATGGATGGACAGCCAGTAATCAGAACCCTATGGCTGGCAGTGCTCAGATTCCCGTAGCTGCACAACTCCCTTATGGTCAGTGGCCTGGGGCTCAAGTAAACAACCAACCTTCGGCTTATGGTGCTGCTGGATACCCTGGGAATATGAACCCCAACTTCCAAGCTATGGCCTCCCAAAATCAATGGGGACCTGGTGCAACCAACATGCCGTGGGGTGTTCAACAGCAACAACCTGGAAATCCAAACACGGGATGGGTAGCTGTAGCTCAACCCCAAGCTACTGCTTATGCGCAACCAACCGCCGGAACTGCTGTGGGGACTTCGGCTCAGCTACCAGGTTCTGGTTCAGGTTGGTCTGGAAACAATCCATCTTCGGGGAACTCCAATGCTGGTTGGGGTGGATCCTCGGGTATTGCAGGTACCTGGGGAGGTGATCAAAACCGCAATGGTGGTGGTGGCGGTGGTGGTCAGTATAACAGGCAGTCATCATATGGTAGCCGGGGAGGAGGAGGAGCTAGTTCTGGGCAGGGACAACAAAGAGGAGGGGTCTGCAAATTTCACGAGAGCGGGCATTGCAGAAAAGGAGCATCTTGTGATTATTTACATACTTGAATCCTCACTTCACTTGACTTCACTGCAGTGTAGTAGTTTTTTTCTCGTCTTTTGTTCTTCTTCTTACCTTGAGGTCACTGTACAGTCATTTACCTCAAGGGTAGAGAGGTGCCTTTCCGCTAATACATGTACTACACCCGCCCATTAGAACCACAGTGTTGCACACATTAGCGCCATAGCTTGCTCATGTCGTCGTTCTTTTCCCCCATTTTCATAGTTCCTAGTTCACTCTCCACGCAGTTAGTTCTCGTGGTGGATTTTGTTATTTTGTAGTAGGGGCTTTAGCTTTTACTACTGTAGGCAAGGCATTTACTAGCGTTAGCCTTGAGTTATTAATCGAAGGTTGGTTGGTGATGTATGTTCTTGTAATAGATCGAATTGCCTTTCTGTCTTTAGCCAATATACTCAATAATAAATCGCAATGCTACAACGCCTCCCAATCTTTAATCTTCACTAAATTGTTTCTTTTTATATTTCCATTTCTTTTGCTGCATTGTTGAGCTTGGCGTAATAATTGCTTCTTCTTAATTTATAAAAAAAACCTTATCTATAACTAATGAAGTAATAATGCTCAAAGAATCACAAAAACTTGTATAAAACTAGTTTTATAAAAGAAGCAGAATTGTAAAATCTTCCTTTTTGTTCTTTTTCTTTTCTTGAGCAAGAGACAAAGACCAACCCAAACACAACTGGGCAATCTTTGTATTTCATTTTTTTTATTTAAAAAGGTTAGTCCCTCCGGCTGCACCTTCAAATAATTCATTCATTCATCACGAACTCCATTCTCTCTCCAAAATAAAAACTCCCCTTTTCATTTAACCACCAATCCAACCATCTTTACAACCACCTCCTTTCCGCCATTCCCATTTCCATTACTGCCCTCCAATCAAAAGCAAAGTCAAACAAAAAATAAATATCATCATTTCCCTTTATTTAATATTAATAATCTTGACTTGATGGCCGCTGTTGCTGCTGCTGCTTGTAGGCGGGCGATGGCAACAAATAATATTAATATTAATAGTACAAGACAAATCTTGTTCAACACGCAAAGTTACATATCCCGTCCTCGTGGGTTATGTCAGCTCTCTAACGCCCCTACACACGCCTGCCTCGTCGACACCCTCAAGCTCGTATGCATACATGCGCCAATCAATATATTTCATTTATTTCCATTATTTTTATTATTGATTTCTAACAATATTTTATTATTATTATTATTATTATTTTAATTGAATAATAGGCAAGAGGATTGGAGGAGCAAGGAGTAGAATCAAAGCACGCGGAGGCAATAACAGCGGCAATCACAGAAGTGTTGAATGATAGCTTAGGAAATGTTAACAAAAACTTTGTTTCTCAAGCTGAAATGCAAAAGGTAGGTGAAAATAGACTTTATTGTAATCTCTTATTATTTTTGACTAATTGGAAATATTAATATTAATATTAATATTTATTGCTGTGGGCAGATTCAAGTGATTCAGGAAGCTGCCATCGGCAGGTTTAAATCTGAAGTCGAAAGCTCTCAGGTTTCACCGCCTTTTTCCATGTTTAGACTCGAGTATTTCTTATGCAATTTCTTCTCTTTTTTTTTTTTTTGTTTATGAGTTAGTCTTGATTGAATGCTATATGTGTTTCGGTACAATCTACTAGTGCTGTGTTCGTGTTACGTTATGGTTGTTTTGATCTCGGGTCGAGCTTGTTAAGTTTTTCGTAGTTACTCTTTTGATACAAGTTAGATAGAGCGGAATAGGAACTAATGGCATTGCCCCCTTGAGATAAGTCTTTTTGTCGAGATGGTGGTTGGTTGGTCGGTTGGGAAATGCTTTGTTTGAAACGACCGGGTGTTTGGTTTTCTAGTGGGGTAATGCTAATGATAACAAAAACGTCTATTGAGTTTAATCCCCATTCAATGGGGGTGCTACGGCCATGATTTACGCAACCTTTTCTATTTTGTAATAAAAAATAGAGGTTGTTTTCGAGATTGATCCTAAATGCATTGCTGCATTGAAGCACTGACTTCCCGTAACTTACAAGTACGGTGACGGGAAGGTTGCGTAGCCATTTTGATTTAGTCCATGATCAACTTACTTCAGGTGCCAACGGAATCGGAATAAGTGAAAAAGGCAGCGGCCGTTTAGCATTGGCGTTGGCAGTTATGGTGCATTGGTGGTGGTCGACGGGATCTATGATAGATAGTGGAGGAGGGAGAAATAATGGCACGTAGATGAGTTTTTTTATAAAGATAAGATGGGTGTCAGGGTGTCTAGTGGTGGTGATGATGACAGCTGTGGGAGCAGTTATAACTAGGCAGTGGTGGTTGTAGGTGGTGCTCGACAGCTTGCAGGTTAGTGGCTCATGAGAAGTCAAGTGCTCAAGTGGTAGTGGTAGTAGTTGTGAAAGGGGCTAAGAAGAGAGAGAATAGGAAAACAAAGGGGAACTGTTACCCTCATGTTTTCAATGGTAGTGAAATGGGCGGAACTGTTACCATTAACGTTACATGGATAGTTTTTTTCATTAACCAAACACCCGTGACCCGTGAGAAACAGTCTCGGGGTAAGGCTGCGTACATCAGACTCCCTCACTAACCCATCTGAGATGGGATTTTAAACTGAGATGTTGTTGTTGTTGTCCTGTGAATGTGATGTGTTCTCATGGAATATCTTTGTACTGTCTTTTTCATGACATTATAGATGCATGTATGTTGACTTGGAGTAAACCAATCTCTTTAAATATCTGGAAGGACATGAGAGTGTGAGATCAAGAGCTGTGTTATTAATGATGATGATTGGGCTAGTGAATGACAAATGCTGTTCAGTGTTTTGGGAGCTTTCTGATTTGTAGCTCACCTTCTTTTGTTATTGTGTTACTCCTAGACTTAGTCCAAGATTCGTTATACGAAGTAAGATGGCGTCTTGGCTCACTGTGGGGCTGATAAATTAATTTTAAAGTTTACATTGCTTAATATTTGATGTCGCCTACTCTAGCTGCAATTGGACCATAATGCTCCTATCTTTGTTCTGATGAACTGTGTTTTTGTATCATTTGCAGGACCATCATTTCTCTTTGTTGCAGCGGGAGACTGAAAAGCTTCACGGTGATATAGAAAAGTTGCGCAGTGAGCTAAAGTTCGTATATATCATCTTGGAGGTTTATGATTCAATTTGGCGACAGGATATTTCCACTATGATATCTAATGTGAATTTTTCGGTGACAGGTACGAGATAGATAAAGTTACTGCTGGGCAACGTCTGGATTTAAATCTTGAGAGAGGGTGGGTACTCTGCTCAGATACTAACTGTACCAGATTCCATTTGGATCAGTTTTCCTGGCTCTTAATCCGGCTAAGCCTAGTTTAAATTGATTGCAGGCGCATTCGTGATGAGCTAAATAATCAGAAAGCAGAAACTTCCAACCTGACAAACAAGCTTGACCGGGTAATTTTCTTCGACCTCCTGTTTATTATGTAAGCATCCATGCAGAGAGCTACTCTTATCATGTTCAGACAATGTGTCTGTCGGTACATGCATTGTAAGGAGGGTGAACCCTGCTGGGATAAGCAGGGACGGAAGTACGCGAGGTGGAGAAACAGAGAAAGAATAACTCTATATTGCTGGGCATTGAAAATTGCTTAATGATTGTCGGCACTTCTCCTACGTCCCTGGTAGGCGTTATTTGTTTCGGGGTTATCTGATTTTTGTTGGAGGCCCTAGTGAGGTTGAAGAGACCAGGGAGTTTTGGTAGGGCTAGTGCTAAGCAATGTCATAGAGGAGAGTGTACCCTGGGAAAGTATAAATTGGCTGCAGAGTGATGGTTTCTGTGTGGGCATTTGATGAGGAATGTTTGTGTTTAAGATTGGCCTTGTTAGGCTTCAGGTGTCGGAGGGAGAAAACAAATTACAAACGATTGGGTTTCCTTATCATTGTCATGCACTGACATCTGTTACGGTCTCATCAAAGTTACAAGATGTCATCGCTTTCATTTCCAAACAGACTCTGCAGGATGCCACTATGCATTCTAATTGATCATTTGCCCTGAATGATAAAAAAATCCATTGGCTTGGTAACACTTGCTGTATTTGACAAGGGATTAGGTCGTCAATTTATTAGCTGTTATGTTTTTAGCATGACTACTTTGATTAAGTTATCTGGCAATTCATAAAATTTAGCATTGAAATGGGTTATCTTCAGGAAATCCATGCTCTACGTGCGGGAGTGGAAGGAGCAAAGTATGAAGTGATTAAATACTGTGTTGGTACACTCATCGCCATTTCCTCAGTCGGTCTGGCTATACTCCGAATTATGACTCATTGATCAAATATACCGTAAATCATTCTTTTATAGGCCACTAGGATACAGGTAGTCCGAACTCCCTTTCATCTGGTTTTTCTTTTTTAATTCAGCCAGAATGAAGGAATATCCTAGTTAACCTTCATTGAATATCTTGATCGTAGATTGACAAGTAAATGATTGTTGTTAGAATTCAGAAATGACCAAAGGAATGGATAGTTACTTTCTGCGATGTTTTTGTTCTGAGATGTTGCAGTGTTTTTTATAACGGATCTTTGTATTTGTCTTTGTCATTACCATTGTTCTCTCCAGAATAGTCTCGTTGTACCCCACGTTCTGTTGTCTCCGTATTGCTTTGCCGTCAAGGTTTTTAGCCTTGAATTGGGTAATCAAGCAGTCAAAGGGCATATATTTGCATTCATATGATTGATGGTCTGTTCGATGAGATGTTGATTTCACCATTGGCACAAACTTTGGACGTGGTTTATAAGTTTTTACCACTTTACCTTTATTTATGATCATATTTTTTATGTCTGAACTTTTTCCAATCGAAAAGTTTAGACGGAATTAAAGAGAACTAGACAATGCAGAGAGTGATGCATGTTCCTGTAACACCAAGATGGATTGTATACTGTAACAGGACATTGGTGGAATTCTGTTTAGTTTGCTTACTATTTGCGTTTCAGCTTTCAATTTGGTGAAAAGGAGTGAAATGCCAAGCCCCTGGCAATCTGGCACCAACATTAGAGGTGCGTCCATTTTGCAAGTAACCTCATGATAATATTGTTCCAAATATGAACATTGATGGGGAGTGTAGGTCTGAGGTCCTGTCAATTAGTCATCATGTCCATCCCTCGCACATGCAAAGTTGCAAGTGGTGCATGTTTCAACTTTTGTGAAGGGCATTTTGCATTTTGAGCTACGCCTTATCTTGTGCGATAGTGCCCGTGATTGAAATAATTGACTTTTTCACATTTCAGTGCATCCTTTTTAGGCTTATTTTCTACGCTCCCTTTCCTACCTTAATTACTATCATATCCTTGCAATTCTATGAATCAAATTGTAGTCTTCCTTAGCCAATGGACAGAGGGGCTGGGTATAAGGCAAAGCAGGCCTGATTTTGGTATACACTAGCTTCTAGATGACTAGGACACTACATCCTTTGTCGAGATTGTAGACTAGGCTAATAGGACTCATAGATGTCAAAAAAAATCAAATAAAAATGAAAGAACACTAATTAGTACGGAGTGATTATTAGGTTCCCAGCTTGCTTGGTCTAGTATTAAAACGCCATTACAAGCATTTGATCACCCTCCCCTCCGAATGTTCTGCGCGTTGAGCTAAATTGGATATTGGAATTGGGATAACCATAGATAAGTCTTCTTACCATTAAAAGTAATTTCCTTTATTAATCTTAGATGTTACATCAAAAGAAAATAACAATCCAGTGTTATCTCATCTCAAATGGGGTACTGAGTAGTTATGATGTACGCAGTCCTACCCGAGTGAGGCTGTGTGGACCCTCAAGTCAATAAAGGACTCTTGATTGGTGACTATTCTTTCAGCAGTCCGTACCCCTTTCAGCAGCCAGTACCTCTATCTTTACTGCTGATTCCGATCACATTCTGTCACCTGATGATCACACTTCCCCAAAAACCGTTAAAAGATGTAAGATGCCAACAACAAAGGATAAGGGAAAAATCGGTAGCACTAGAAATTTCATTATTCTTTATAAAATCCCGCTATGTAGTTGTCATTATCACTGTGTTATACCAGGGTGCAGGATATACTTGATAGATAGAGTGAACTCGAGTCATTTGGATTTGCGCGGATCAGTGAACTCGAACATAGTATACTTGTGGAGACCAAACAAGATAATCTAGACTAATGAGATATTAAGAGCATCAGCGTGGGTCACTTTGTGATAAAAGTAAAAGAACAATGAAGCTTAAAAGCAAGAAAGGGCTCAATAGTACTCAAGATTGTTGCTCGACAGAAGACATCCTTCACGCTCTTTATGATTTTGTGGTAAACAGAATCCATCTTCTGTGGTGAAGCTTTCTTAATACGGAATAGGATTACTAGCCTTTTCTTTTTCTTTCGTATGTTACAAACTTTTTGTTTTGCGTATTCTTCATTTCCTCCCTAATTTTCCTACTTAAACAACTTTAGTTACAGTTTAATCTTTAACTTCAGTTATATCTAGACCCTAAAACTTTTACTATAGTACAACGCCAATAAAATTACTTTAATTTTGTTCAAGAAGTTCTAACGTTTCTACGGATGATCAATAATTCAATACACCCTTATAAGTTATAATATATTAATATGTCCTATGCATGTCCATTAGATTAGAATGCCAATACTGGAAGTGTTATGGAAAAATTTCAAACAAGAAAAAAAAAAACCGCAACCTCTCTACTTCTCTTATCGAAGAAGATCCCAGCCCGTGTTGGAGCATTAGGCTCCAAGTGAGCAGTGTCCATGTACCTACTTAGAGCAAATTATCAAAGCCAAAAAAATGTTCAAAAACGAGTGCAGGATATAAAAAAACTTGTGGCCAGCATTGGAGTTTGGAGCCTCCTCACTTCGTTGTTTCAAGTTTCAACACTTTGGGCCAAAAAATTAAATAAGAGTAAAGGCAAGGGGCAATCGGGTCATAAAAGTAAAAGAGAAAGTGATGTATAAAGGAAAATAATTAATTTTACGGGTGTGTGAGTGAGAAAGATAAGGAGAAACGAGAGGGAGATTTGAGCAGCCCAAAGCCGTCATGATTCTGACATTTCAACAACTTTGCCTGAGCTGGAAGCAAAGGCTAACGTATTCATTCGTTTGCGCTCATAAGCTTCCCCCTAGCACTCCCACCCACTATAACAAAATTTTCACTTTGCGTAAACTTTACCCCAACCTACGAAATCTAATACAGTACTAACTACTGGTATACAAGAATACAACATAACATTATGAGTAATTCTCATTATGATATACAAGTACGTACATACGTAGGCATGATAACAAAGGTCACATGTGTTTCCCCATCCTCCCAAAGCTACTTCATCAAAGTTCCATTGTATGCAACTCCCCTTTCCCTTGGTCTTCTCAACCTTCTGTTCCGAAAATTGAAAATTCGAAGCCTACCACATTTGTTATTTAGTAAGGAACCCCACATATTGTGGACGGTAGGACTCGAATTCGGATATGTCGAGAATTCGAGAAAACACTTTGCCATCTTGTCTAGGGTGCTCCACCCCATTCGAAGCCTACCACATGCCACTCTCATATTGCTAAAAAATGGAAACCTTTGGACATGGCCGTCTCCGCAGCTATCAACTTGAAAGTTGGAACCACTATACGAATTGGACATTGTTTAAGTGAAATTGTCCCTAGTCAAACTATATCTTCCCATTTGCGAGTTGAAACATTCTTTTTTAACATTGAAGTATTCAAATGCTTTGACCTTATTCTCCTTGATTCGATCATGTGCAACTCAATTCAGTAAAACTCAATTGACTTGATCAGCTTCAATTTCGCTGAATTGAGTTAATCAGCTTCAACTGTTGTACTTTAATTTGATCACTTACCTACAACTATAAGTTTGATTGAGTACTTGAGTTGATCTTAACTTTGATATCCTTCAAACTTCAGATTAAATTAGAGTCAATTTTATTATATTAACCTTAAATTAGATATCAACAATAATAACTTAGTCTAATCTCATCTCAAATACTGCTCATAAAGACCATTAGCCCATCCACATGGCCCATACTTGTTCATAGTGCTCCACAAATCGTAGTCGCCTATACATGTCATGCACGTACTGGCACACAGCAGCCCTCTAAAATTCATGTTCACATACTGCTCATAATTTGAATCAGTAACAAAAATCTAACGAGATATATCACATCACACATAATTGAAGAATGACACGTGGGACATCACGCTTCATGCCTCCTCCATTAGTAGTGGGCACTCCCAAAGTTATGAATGACCATGAGTAGGACTGTAAGAGCATGGACGTGAATATCATAATCATCCACCATCCCAACAAAATTATTCAACGTTTTGAACCGCTCGTCCCTTTTGATTTTTAAACACCTAAAGGCGCCTAGCTAAGGCAAAATTCCTATGACAACAATCAAAACATTTGAATTTTGAAGATTGTCAAGAGGCAAGATCATGAAACATGCATATACATGAAGAAACGAAAAGTCAGGGGATGATTAACTAAACCATTCTCTATTAATTAATCAAATGCAAACCTAAGAAGCTAAAATAAATGACTAAATTAAGAGTACTATGAGAAACTACAAGAAATTAATTAACTAAGCAAAATATTATGTCTATACTAATTAAACGCTAAAATTAAACTGCCCTCCCTACAATTTGTTACAACTAACCTGCCTACCAACGCCAACCACCTCCAAAATTGTACAATCGAACCGGCTCCTTTCCTACATACCAAAACAAACCAAACCCGGTTGAGGGCCTCAACTCTAACTACTCAAAACCGTTGTCGGGGATAGGGTCAGGGTCGACCCGCATGGCGATTCGACCATTTCCCTTTTCTTCCTCATTTCCAACACCTTGCGATGGCTATTGGAATGTATCTCACTCTTAAATGTCGGGCTACCAGCCGGTCTGTACTCCGGAAATAGCCGACCGGACTTGTACCTAACCCCACATGCATTACAAAGGGTTTTCGGTCCATTTGGACCGGCCCTCCATTGTGGGGTCTTTGTCACTTGACAATGAGTACACCGTCTGAGAACCGGTGCGAACGTATGAGAACTCGTCTCATTTTCATAAACCAAAGCCGGTTTCTTCTTCAGCTTCTTCATTGGCGGCTTTCCAAACCCGAAAAACATACCCATCTCATGAACCGGGTGATTAAACAAAAGACTTGATAATTGTGACGAGCAAGACGATGACGACGAAGATGATGACTCGGTCTTTGGGGACGACGCGTGGACGGCCCATGAGCAATTTGACACGGTTCTAGGCCTTTTACTCCTTGGCTTGACAGGAACCGCTGATGGCATGAACGAAGCTCTAGAATGAACCGCCTTATATCCCGGTTCAAACCGGTTCGCGAAATGGAAACCAGTTTCCTTCTTGTGAGCATTGAAATTTGGGTTCGGGTTTGGGCATACAAGTGTTGCCTCCGGGACAGAATCGTCCATTAAATGTGACCATAACTCCAGTTCTTGCATATCATCCACCTGTTTCATAGCCAAAAAATTTCCATAAGCATCACATGAATTCAACGCCAACATAGAAACGGCTAAAAACCACAAAAATAAGTTTTTAAAACCTTCCTCTTCAACAAGTTTATTTATCCATGACAACTAATTTAGGACGGAGGGCATATTTTTTCGAGGATAACAAAAAGGTATCCATGCGTTACGGATGTAACAACTAATCTGAGACGAAGCAAAATTACAGCTAATTAATTATTTCCTCTCAAAATAACAAAAAATAATTAAAATATGAACATAGCAAAAAACATTTAAAATTAAAATTGCACATTCATCAAGCTTTTTTAGATAATTTTTTGAAGCACTAAAAAGGCAACAAAAAAAGGAAATAAAAAATTTTGCTTACAGGAATAGCAAGGTCAGGAGAAAAGACAGGAGAATTGGAATAGGAATCATCAACAATATGGTCTTGAGAGGAAACAGAAAGTGAGCAAGAGTCTTTTTCTTCTTCTTCCTCTAATAATTCTTCTTCTTCCTCTAAGAAATTTCCAAAACCATCATTGTTTTCTTCATTGGGAAGGTCAAAAAACTCGTCAATTGAAAACTCTTCACCAGTACCAGCACCAGCAGGCAAGCTTGTAAGGCACCAAAAGTCCTCGGGAAAACCATTGTTGTTGTTGTTTGTAGCACTTTTCATTGCACCTTCTGAGATAAAGCTTGATGATTTTAACGCCCTAGCTTCCATGCACTCCATAATAACAATACTACAACCTTATATTATATATTTATAATATGGTCTTCTTGTAATAACCTGAAAGTAACATTCAAGAAACACCCAAAGATAAGAAAATTCACCTTGTACGTTTTTTCCTTAGCCATAAATAATAGTGCATATTAAAGGGCGTTACAAAAGAACACTTTTTTATTGCATGCATGTTAAGTTAAGTTATTATGCAAGAAATAAAAAAGAAAAAGAAGCAAGACCCATATAGGAATATGGTATAGCTAGCTAGTGGCATGTATCATGTATTTACCTGAGAATAGGAAAGTGAGAAATTGTGGAGAATGAAAGGTAGGAAGGAGAGAGAGAGGAGTAGAGAAGAGAAGAGAAGGTGGGTAGGAGTTGAAAGGTAAGGTTGGGTTGGGTAAGGGAGAAGGAGAGCACTAAAAGAAAGGCTAATTCGAGGGCGGGATAGGTGGGTGAGTTAATGGTTTATCTTCATCTTCTTGTTCTTGTTGTTTGTAATAATAAAGGCTTTTTTTTTTATTTTTTGGTATATCTTTTTATGTTCTTTCTCACCCTTAGCTAGCTTTATATTCCTGTATATGTACTGTTGTTGGTATTGGTATTTCCTTTTTCTTTCCGTTTTCACTTTCCTCTTTTGCCTTCCATTTCTTTCCTTTTGTTGGTACCTGCCTTTCAATCGAAGGAAAAGTAATTACTTAGATAAGAAAAGAAAATTCATTTGCGTGTTACCTCATTGTTGAATTCTAATTCGTCTGATGACTGATGAGTTTCCCCCCTGTTTTTGGAATAATCATAGATATACTTTTTTAAGGGTGTTAAAATTTATCCACAAATTAATAAGATAAATTTATGAAACAAACTAGTTTTTCTATAGTTTTTTTAATCCATTTTCTCATTTGAAATCAAATTTAACTCTAATACTATTACAGTCGATTTGGATAATTAATCACTCAAAAAATAATTCTTTGTACCTATTGAAAAGTTGTAATTAATTTAAAATACTGATACAATCATTTTATGTGTTACTCCATAGTTTTATATCATCATAGCCCACCTCAATCTATGTTTGCATATAGATTTGGTGACATATTTTGTATGCTTATTGGAACGATGTCAACATCATTGTGTAATTTAAAACAACTACTAGCTGAAATGAAGAAAAAAAATAAAAGTTCAAATTTGTTCAAAATTCAAACTTTAATTTGTTTCTTTTTGAAATATTCAAACTTCAATTTTATTTTAGTTCCGTTAGTTGTGTACCACACCTTCAAGGACACAAAACTAATTAAAAATTGCTTACAAACATCTCCCTTTCAAATTGTGAGGAACAACTGTACTCGGAAAGGAAAATGAAAGAAACAAACATAATTGAAGAATTTGACTAAACCGGGGGCTAATGTAGGGCCGGGTTTGTGGACCGAATCCACAGTCCACGTAGATTTTTCAACATCGTTTTGAGAGGGTCCGACCCAACTAAAGTTGTGTCGCAGTATCACTTGCCACTTCTTCCATGATCATGGTTCCTCTTTATCATGCAATTGCAAACCACTTGTATCACACATAAAGATTAAAAAGAAAAGAAAAAAAGACTCTAATATAAAAATCTTTGTCAACTTTTTTCTATGTGTTTCCTTGCTGGAGTAAGGGAATGATGGAAGTTTACTGTGTTTGGCACCCAATTATGTCATCTTTCGGAATTACATAGTTCTCCTTGGAGTCTAGCCAATTTAAGTTTTCTAGTTCGTCTGAATTTCCACTAATAATGAAAAGAGTCATCTTTTTTTGTTTATAGGTAGGGCTAACGTTTTGAATATCCGTCTCGATTCGGTTTTAACTCGATTCAATTCAATTTGACGGTTATTTCAATTCGAAATCGATTTGCCTCGTCTATTGTTGGGGTGAATACTATTTATGATTTTTTTACAATCGTAATTATGTCTTGAAATTTCAATTGAACTTACATGTGAACAAATTTAATTTCAAATTCATTTCAATTTGTTTTAAAGCTAGTTGATTTGAATTCGGATGAAAACCACCCAAATTCGTATTAAATTCGCAATTAAAAGCGAGTGATTCGCATCTAGTTTTGATTTGATCGGGCTTTTCTATCCATGATCAATGAAGTTTATTAGCAATGTAGCATTCATCAAAGTCGAATGTAAATAAACATTTCTTAGCTTGTGGCTTGTGCAATATGGAACAAATGAAATACAACTAATTACACTCGCCAATATTGTTTTCTTCTCAATTCTTTTTCTTTTGCATCGTCATTTCATTTTTGTTTTCTTTCCAGATAAAATCAAGCTTTACTCTACCCCTTTTTATTTTTGTCATTTATCTCTCTTTTCAAGGTTTATTGTTTGTTTAGGAGGGGAGTTTGGAGCTTCTAAATTTTAATTAATTGTTTTTCTTTTTTGTTGATTGGAATGTATCCTAAAAATTCAAACCAAATTATGTATTTCTATCCACCTTTAATGGAAATTCTAAAATGTTTAATCCATTTGGGTATGATGAAGTCAAAATGCATGGGAATAATCCCTACTTGAGCCGAATAATCAGTAATAATCACTACTTGGAAAATAGATGGGAATAATCCATAC
>ONZK01003605.1:178643-192116 GCA_900322385.1 Pharnaceum exiguum
GGGGGGGGTGCATACACAAGAAATCAATATTGATGTATTATAAGGAAGAACTAACTTGTTGCAGTTGGAGCGATTGTACTGTTCACCTTCTTGGCATACACCACGCCAGCGGGAAGGAACGTCTCCCATTCCATCCTCTTTAAAGCTCTCCGACTCGGGCCATATTCCTGCAGATCGAGCATATGCTTAGTACTACGATGCCATTGTTCAGAATAACTTATCACAAATGTACAGCAGAAGGCATACCGCTGTCTACGACACCAATTATGGAACCAGCACCAGAGTGTGATTTGGATAGAATGCCATTGTTGACATGAGGTTTTACATCGAGGAAATCCCAGCTTCTAGTAGTTTGGACTCGCAGAATACTATTTGGAATTACTTCAACAACTTCAGGATGATCTGTACATATCAAATGACTGATTGGTTTGCAGAACTTATCAAATGCCACAAATGAACTGATATAAAAAATATGAACCAAATCACCAGCAAATGAATACCTGCAATAAGCTTAGCCTGGGAACTAGTTAAGATGGCAGCAAATCCTGAGAAACCATGCTTATAGCTGTACAGGATAGACTGCTGTGCGGCTTCTTTGCTGTTACATGCACAAAATGGAATAGAAAAAGTAAGTCAGATTACTAACTTCCTGTTGAGTGTTGACGTTGATGTTAGTAAACAAAACTCCACATGTTTTAAGAAAAACCAAAAGATCATGTTTTTAGGATGTTGTTAATGTCTTTTAATCCATTAAAGCACAACCTAGGAAATCATTGCACAGTTCTCAATGCCGCATCATTATATAGAGCTAGGTTCCTCTACAAAATTCCTGTTGCAGAAGTTCACTAGATGACTTCAAGACACTAAAATTCAGACTAACACTAAAATATTGGCAGTATAGAAGTTTAACAAGTTTTCATTAGAAATACCTTCCAAGAAAATCTGCTAACAACTGATGATGCGACTCCTGAACTTGTTGAGGCTCCTCATGCTTCCTCTCTCCCATGTATACAATATGAACCTGAACAATGCATTTTCACAATGTAAGCCAATCAAACAAACAACATTCCTTTATATGTAGTAACAAAGCTACGTGAAGTTGATGAAATAGAAAAAAGAGTTACTTTGGTTGATCCATGAGCCAAATGCAATAGGAAAGCCTGGTGCAGGACCAAGACAAGAAGAACAAAACATGAATGAGATGAAGCCATTGATTCTTAACTTTCTCCACTCACTTAAGCATAGCATATATACGATATGTCCTCGACCGAGAGAATATGGGACTGAGATTATTGTATGTTAGAATCTTAGTGATCAATGTAAATAAATTATTTACTTACTTCACTTAGCAAGTCAATGATCCGTATTAATGATGGGCACATGAATAAAGTAAGTAAACAACTAATATATGATATCAAATCTGATTAAACATAGTAGTATAGTAGTATAATTTAAACATACAGTTCACTGAGCACCTAGATTTGACTTCTAGGAAGGTACAAGCTGGAAAAAATAGGTGTCCCATATTGTTTACTTTCTGTGATCCGGCAAGGTTCTTGCTCATAGCTAGTGTGTTTTGGTCAAGTTACGCGAAAACCGGGGAGCTTTTAAGTGTTGAAATCCAAATAACATGGGGGCAGAAAATGCCTTGTTCATTTAGCACATCTACATAGCATTGTCTAGTGTTAGACTGCTAGTTGTTACTCCACTTGTTACTAGTTTGATCACTATACCTCCAGTGAAGAACGGAAGTTATCACAACAGGACTAAAACTGTGAAGTTGTTCCGGAGATGAATGCGAGTAAACTATCATTCTGAAAGTGAATGAGATCCCATATGTGCATATATTTTTCGCCGCTGGAAACTCATTACTCTCTAGTACCCTCACATCTATTGCTTACTCCAGGCCACACCATCGCCATTCCCAGAAAAAGAGAAGGTCAAGTAAAAATGAAAAGTCCAACAAGGATACTTATTATATAGCAAAGACCAAAAGTACAGAGCCAAACTAAGATGTTCCACAACTCTATGAATTAAATGATACATAGCGATAACTAGCAAACTAGAACGAAATACTTGTCAACACTTGGGTAAATTGCAAAGGATGCTATGCTCTTCAAACATCACTCATGGCAGGTGAGAGTGCATGTAGTAGCTCAAACTCAAACACCAGAGGCACCATATTCGTATCCCTCGTGGGGATGCACGAGTTCCTCCGTACACACTTCACAGCCGTGATTAGTCTTGGAATCTGAGAGGGGAGATATACATACAGAATAAAACCAAGCATCAGCAATAATTCAGCATACAAAAACCACTTAAGATTTGCAATAGTCATAGAGACCAGTGGCTGAGCCAGACTTGAACTTATAAGAGTTTGGAGAAAGGATGCCTTTCATTGATCACTGAATTGCTGTACTTATAGTTACAGGAGGTTAACAATATACACGTAAGTAGGAGCTATTCTAGGAGAGCTAGATTACATCAAGACTACAATAAGACTAGGTACATTCCTAATATAACACAACTACTATAAGAGTAGATTACGCAGCTGTACATTGACTAAGTATTAGTAGTATCCTCAATACGCCCCCGCAAGATGGACGGCCGAAAGGAAAGACCAATCTTGGACATGAAAGCATCAAATTTTGCACGAGCTAGGGGCTTGGTTAGAGGGTCGGCAAGCTGATCATTAGTATTTACATGACAGACACGTAAAGAGCCGTGTTGAACTTGCTCACGCACAAAGTGAAATGCTAGCGCCAGATGCTTCATACGTGAGTGAAATACAGGATTAGCACTCAGATGTGTAGCCCCAAAATTATCACAATAAATAACAGGCGGCTGAGTGAGGGGAAATGCCAGTTCCTTCAATAAGTTTCGTAGCCAAAGAAGCTCGCCAGCGGCAGAGGAAACAACTTTGTATTCTGCCTCTGTTGAGGATTGAGCGAGAAACTTTTGTTTGCGAGAACTCCAGCTAATTGGATTTCGGCCAAGAAACACAATATAGGCCATAGTAGAACGATAATCATCCTTATTACCAGCCCAATCAGAATCAGAGAAATCATGTAGATCAAGAGGTGAGTTGCGGTGAATAAGGAGTCCTTTGTCAACAGTGCCTGACAGGTAACGAAGTAGTCGTTTCAATGCATTCCAATGATCTGTGCGAGGATGCTGCAGAAACTGCGAGAGCTTGTTGACAACAAATGCAACATCTGGCCGAGTGAGGGTTAAATATTGAAGGCTACCCACAAGCATACGATACTCACTAGGATTATCAATGAGGGAACCTGAAGAAGCAGTGAGTACACAATCAGCAGCCATTGGGGTAGAAACAGGTTTTGCATCAACCATTCTTGCCTTGTTGAGAAGATCGAGTATATATTTGTGTTGACTGAGGAACAGGCCTTGTGAGCATGGGATGACCTCCACTCCTAGGAAGTAGGATAGCATACGAAGATCCTTTAGAGCAAATTTCTGAGCCAACTTGGAAATGAACTCTTCAAGAGCACTAGAGTTCGGTCCTGTGATTACAATATCATCTACATACACAATGAGATAAATTGGAGACGAAGATTGTGTATGTATGAATAAGGAGGGATCAGCAATGGAGCATTGGAAGCCGCATGCAGTAAGAAAATTCTTCAACTCAGTGTACCATGCTCGAGGGGCTTGTTTAAGACCATATATGGTTTTGCGAAGCTTGCACACATAATTCGGATAGATTTTATCAACAAAGCCAGAAGGTTGAGACATAAACACATCTTCCTGCAATGTACCATTCAAGAATGCATTATTAATGTCAAGTTGCCGAAGCTGCCAGCCGTGACTAACAGCTAGACTGAGAAGAGTCTGAATGGTGGCAGGTTTAACAACGGAGCTGAATGTGTGAGTATAATCAAGTCCAGGGCGTTGTTGAAAGCCTTTAGCAACTAGCCGTGCTTTATAGCGAGCTACAGCCCCATCAGGTCTATATTTGACCCGGAAAAGCCACTTGTTCTGAAGTAAGTTCTGAGTGGGGTTTGGGGGTTCTAAGTCCCATGTATGCAGCTGTTGAAGGGCATTAAACTCCTCCATCATAGCAGTATGCCATTGTGGAGAGTCTAGAGCTTGTTTTACAGTCCTTGGTTCAACGGATCGTGGTTGAGCAGTGGTGAGGTGAGCATATTTGGGGTTAAGCTTGAAGATATTGTTGCGAGAACGAGTGACTATGGAGGGAGCAGGGGGTGGTGGGTTGTGTGGCTTGAAGATAAGGCTCTGATACCATATAAGAGTTTGGAGAAAGGATGCCTTTCATTGATCACTGAACTGCTGTACTTATAGTTACAGGAGGTTAACAATATACACGTAAGTAGGAGCTATTCTAGGAGAGTTAGATTACATCAAGACTACAATAAGACTAGGTACATTCCTAATATAACACAACTACTATAAGAGTAGATTACGCAGCTGTACATTGACTAAGTATTAGTAGTATCCTCAATAGAACTTAAGTAGATTTGAATCAAAGCCAAAACATTATACTTGTAATTTATTGCATTCAACAAAGTTTCAAGTGGGTTCATATATTATTAGAGGATTAAAAATCTATATATTTTATTATTTTTATAGTGTAAGTTTTGGCACATTAAGAATTTAAGTGGTGTCATTTATACCATATCTCACAACTCGCCTCCGCCCCTGATAGAGATAATTCATATTATACATATACATGCCCACCGAAGAAACAATAATTCATAATTCATTTCCATTACATTTTAAAGCCATCTCATAATTAAACGATCCCAGTATGAGATAACAGCCTCGATCGGGAAAAGGTCACAAGAGTACTAGGGCAAGAGTGATAAGGCAGTGTGAAAAAAGAAGCTATATTTGATATGAGAGTAAGATCACACTTAAACTTACCATCCAAAATACAGCAGAACTTGACCTCAAAGGAGCGCAACTCGTGTATTTCAGCAAAAAAGAGCTTGGAATCACAATTAGCAGACTTGTCGCCAGAGCTTGATTCTGGCACGGCTAAAAAGTTGCAGTGATACCACATTCCAACAGTCAATTTACAGTAACTTCCAAGCGTTTCAGTGAGTTGGTATTTGACTTTCTGTGAACAAATTAGAGGCCAAGAATTAGAAATCAACCCACGTAAACAAAGAAAGAAAGAAAGGACTAGAAAATTAAAAAACGTAACATATAAACAAACCAACCATACATGATTGTTGTTGTAATAGATTAAAGCAGCTTTGGCACATTTAAGATCTATGAAATGGTGGCTCTCCTCCCGTTCCTTCAGCGAAAATATTTCCTGTCCTGTCCTGTTTGTGGAATCAAATCTGCAACACGGACACATCTAGACAGTAGTAGATTTACTGTCATTACCATAATCAGAATCGGGTATCCCGTTGCTGATGTAAAAAGAAAAAGAATAATACAACACGATCATTTACAAACGTATATAATATATAGACAAAATGGCATGGCATGGCAGAACTAAAAATTGAGCTAGCTAATAGCTACCCTTACCTTGGCTTAGATGAGGTCCAATAATGCTGAATCATCTGCAGCATATCGCGAAACCAAAACCAAGGATTACGGTCAAACTCCTCTTCTTCCTTGACGATTTCCTGATTGGCATGATCAATAAACTCCTCATACCTTTCCAGTCGCGGATCAGTGGTGGCCTCGGTCCTGATCAATGAGCCATAGTCTCCTACGCTGTATTTGCCAGGAAAGCCACGCGTTATCATCGTATCCTCGGATGCCTCTACAACTTCCTCTCCTGTCATCGGGGCAGGCAAATCACCTTCACCCTAATTCTCTTAGTCTCCTCTTTTTTCTCTAGACGTACACTAGATGATAAATGAACTTCTGAGTATTCTCTTTCGGCATATGTGATATATAGAGTGTCAAGTGTTGTTGGGCATTTATGTTTGCCGTAATTTTTGCTTTTGCTTTAATTTTATACATTGCCGTTACTTGTGAATATTATTTTCCTACCATGTTTTCAAACTCTTTATGCATTGCCGCGCCGTTTTATGCATTACTGTTACGTAGGACAGCCAATGTTTCGGCCACTCGGCGTAGCCAGAGTTGTTAAAATATGGGGTCAAAAAAAATGAACCACATATAATTTTCGTTTTTAGTGCTATAATTTAATTTGGGTTCGAATTTGTTTCCTTCAATTCATTTTATTATTAATTAAAGAGAGTTCTAATTGGGCATATGTTTTTGTGTTAGTAGGAAGGTAGGAACTAAGAACTGTAGTGTAATATATTAAACTGAAAATACTGAAATCAACTAAAAAAAAACATGAGGCCAAAGTGCGAGTATATTGAAATGAACTGAATTGAAAATATGAAAACATAAATAAAGGTAGTTCAATTCATAACTAATGTACATAAAATTAAGCTAAACTTATAAACTAGAAGAAAAATTAGACTAAACTACGCTGAAAATCACAAAATTGAACTATTAAAGTCGAACAAAACGCAGCCGCAATCCATTTTATATTATAAAATGAGTACTATTTCAAGGCACAAAGTTAATATTTATAAAAATAATATCAATCATTATCATATCTTAATTTGATTTTTGTACTACATCATCTTTTAATTATTAAGACTTCATATAATATATTTGAAAGATAGAATTTAAAAAAAAAGTTTTCATTTTTTTTTAAAGAATATCGGGTCATGCGACCCCATATTCTCCAATGTGGCTACGCCACTGGTTTCGGCACATCATGTTTCAAACTTTTGCTTTTATTATGCATTGCCGTTAGCCCGTTACTTGTGAGCTAATGCTGTTATTAGCTAGCTCCATTTAATTTAGCTAGGCATCAATTTCTCATCCTTGGTGCTATATACACCCATGGCCAAAAAATTACACACACCCATTTTATTTTTTTCCCAAAATACCCATCCTTAAATGGGTGCATTCCCTCACACAAACCGCAGCCAACTGGTTCCCATTCCCACATCCCCTACTTCTCCATTTCCAGTTTATCTCTCAACCCTAACACCAGCCCCCATCAATATTTACGAAGAAGACCCATTTTAATTAAACACCATCTTGGTGTCGAATCCCATTGTTCAGGTGATTAAATTTTTCATTTTCTTTACTTTTTTATTATTCAATTCGTTGATATCATATATATTCATTTCGTTCGCCTAAATTGTGTACCCCTTTAGATTTTAATAGTTATGGAGTACTTGTTTTGATAGGTGTATGCAAGGGGATTCTGATTCAGTTTTCTTATGTTGATTTTCGGATATTTTTTTCTTTTTGTATGTTTTAATGTTTGTTTTACTTGGTATTTAAAGTTAAATTAATGTCTACCTTAGTATCATTTAGGTTGTGAGTTAGTAGAAATTCTCAGATTGGCAAAAGTGGCATAAACTTTACTAGTGCGATCTTTAGTTAGCAGAAACTTGACGATATTTAATGTAATGGACAATTGGTGTTAAACTTGACCAAAATATCACCAACAAGAGTAGAGCTTTACTTTATTTACATTAGTTTAACTTGTTATTTATCAAATTCTCTAGATGGATGGATGTCCTTCCGGAAGATTACACGGTCGATTTGTCACTGCTTCAAACTTGCAAACAGTAGCCCGCTTCCCCAGATGAATTGGAGATGGACTACTTACAGAGATCACCAAGTTAACGGTTGGGATGGCCCATTTCAGGACAAAGTTGATAGCTACAATGTCATGTACCCTCCTGGGAGTCCTCCAATATATGATCTTGCTTCTCCGTGAACTTGTGATGAATTTTGTTTATTTGTAATTACACTTTTGTGTTAGTCAAACCAAAATAATTTTGTTTGTTTAGTGAACTTTTTCAATTAGTTATTTTCTTTAATTTTATTAATGATTTGTTTATATTCTTTTTAGTTAATTATTAGTTATATTCACCAAATGAAAGAAAAAGATCTCTAACTACAATACGGTAAACATCACTTCACTCACAAACTACGGCATGAGTGGCCATAGTATGTCACTCAACTACAACAAGGGTAACCGTACATGGTGTGAAAACTATGGTAACTCTAACCATAGTAGATGAACAAACTACGGTGAGTACTAAATATAGTATGTCAAACAATTACAGTAGAACTAGTTATACTCATCATGAACAAGTCTAGTTATTCTTCGCTATAATTTGCAGTGTCATATACGGTCAATGTCGTTGTAGTTCTATGCGAAAGTACGATCACAACAGCTATAGTTAGTCAAAGTAGTACAATAAAGACATGCTATACTTTACATGTACGGGTCTAGTTATACTAGCTGTAAGATGTATGTTTTTTATGGTGAACGATGCCGTGTTAATTTCGCAACTACAGCCATACCAGCCGTAGAACTTAACTTGAAGTACAACGAAAAAGACTACACTTTACATCGATATAGTTATATGTGCTATAAATTGTTGCTGAAGTACAGTGAACGTCGCTGTAGTTGTCCCAACTAGTATAGCTACTTTGGCCGAAGCTTGTAAATTTGGAGAGAGAAAAAATCCGGCCCAAAGTGATGGAAAAATAGTTTTGACCTTTGTTGACTTTTTCTAATATATATCAAGGGTATTTTCGGAAAAAAAAATAATAGGTGCATACAACCTATTTTGGTCATGGGTGTGAATAGCAGCTCCCTTTCTCATCGGCCGGACGAGGGGAATGAGCAAAGGTTTGTGTCAATTATTAATTCTTTTATTTGTTCGTTGACGGCTTTAAATTGTGGTGTGGACGGTTACCTATACTACTGCGGTTATGATAGAACGACTTATAGCGATACACGATTGACATTTGGGTCATTACTTTTGAGTTCATTGGATTGCATACTATGGGTACGTCCACTAGTGGAGGTGGTGGAAGCCAAGGTGGCTCCGTGTTCGGCATGGCTTATACTTGTGGGTGGGGAGGTAGATGATTGAGAAGTGGTGATGACGGAGGATTGGGTAGCTTGACATATGCTGGTGTTAACGATAGTTCATTCCTGAAAACAAGATTTCCAACACAAATGCCTTAATCCAAAATCAAGGCAAATGATAAGTAATTACTAAATGTGCTTAAGGGTTAAAGGTTCGTAGGACTAAACCCACAATGACATGACTAAAAATGTAAAGTTGTTCCGAAGATGAATGAGATTCCCATATTCCCAAATTTGTTGATTAAGATTGGATAAATTAATAACTCAAACATTTTAGTTTTTGTTTGACATAGCTAGTTCACTTGGTTTACGTACTCAAATTCTCTAGTGTTGTTTCTTTTTTCTTTTCTAAGTATTAGTGCTTGAGTCTAGTTTGTTTTTTGAATGAAGGCTTAAGTCTAGATTTTGTTCTATTTTGCCTTAATCCAACCCAACAAATTGTTTTTTATTAACATCATCATCAAATTGTTTATTTTCCTATAATAAGCTTAATATTTTACTCCGTAGCGATAACTAAACAACATTTGTCTGTCACATTTGTATTGTTAATCCTACATTTGTGATGACATGTACTAACTTTTACTATATGTCATAACTCATAACAAACACATAAATAAATGTGTTATATACTCGGAAAGATTGCTCCAGCCATAGCTGTAGCAAGGACTACAAAATTGTATAGTAATAGTTGTATTATTGGTGGAAATTAATATAAGTTAATTATACAACTACATATGAGTCTATGATGGCAAATATTAGTATCCGTCACTAAATATCGTCATGCCTACTTTTCTTATTTTATTCCTTATCAAAGTAATCAACGTTAGCACGTACACCACTCTTTAAATAAACTGAATTTTATCAACTGTACTAAGTTAAAAACTCGAAAAAAGAGGAGAAGTTCTATAAGTAACATTTTAATCTCTTCTTATGACTGTTAAGCTCATCTTTATAAACTGATTCAAAAAAACGAAATCCAGTAGTCCTAATTCTATATAAATATTGTGCTACTAATTATTACAGTTTCGATCAGCTTATCTAATTGCTGTACTCGACAAATTTGTGACTGTTTTCACAACTGTCAAGGTCTGCTTAAACTCAGGGACAGTAATCGATGGTAGGTTAAGGTTGTCACGGAAGTCCTTGTCGATGTGGCATTTTACATCAGTACCAGTCAGGGAACTGATGCCCCAGTTTTTGTTCCCAATAATTGATATAATCTGAGGTTTTTCATCTCATAGATTAGCCCTGGATCAATGCAACTGCCTTGTTAGGATCAACGTGGTCATCTCCATAGTCAAATATCAGCCTGCTTGTGAGGAAGGCTCTCGCCGGCTACCCTTACGACTAGTTGACTTACTCAACTACCATGTAATTGAAAAAAGTCCCTCCTCCTCAAACTTAACTAGAAGTGAAGTCCCTTAAAAAACCACACCAGAAGGAAATTAAAACAAACTCAAAAAAGCAACGAATTAACATAACACCCTTCCCAATGGAGGAAAAGGTAAGTATCCCAAATCAAGGGAAGTGATCAAACCTGAAACCAAAGCTAGAGAAACGACTACAAATTGAGACACTACATATGCATAGAAGACAATGGAAAGGAAACAAAAAAAGAAGTACAGAGCGAAGTCTTGATGTTCCACAACATAACTCTTATGATTCATAGCGACAACTAGCAAACTAGAACGAAAAACTTGTCAACACTTGGGTAAAATGCGAAGGATGCTCTGCTCTTCAAACAGCACTCAAGGCAGGTGAGAGTGCATGTAGATGTAGTAGCTCAAACTCAATCACCGGAGGCACCATATATGTATCCTTCGTGGGGATGCACGAGTTCCTCCGCACACACTTCACAGCCATGATTAGTCTTGGAATCTGGGAGGGGAGATATACATACAGAATAAAACCAAATAAGCATGATCAGCATACAAAAACCACTTAAAGATTTGCAATAGTCATAGAGACAATTCATATATTACACATACATGCCCCCCAAAGAAACAATTCATAATTCAATTCCAGTACATTTTAAAACCATCTAATATTTAAACGATCATAGTACGAGATAACACATTCGGGAAAGACACAAGAGTAATAGGGCAACAATGAGAAGGCAGTGTCTAGGCATTTTTGATGGCGTAACAAAGAAGCTATATTTGATATGATGAGTGTAAAGATAAAACTTAAACTTACCATCCAAAATACAGCAGAACTTGACCTCGAAGGAGTGAAAGTCGTGTATTTCAGCAAAAAAGAGCTTGGAATCACAATTAGCAGACTTGTCGCCAGAGCTTGATTCGGGAACGGGCACGGCTAAAAAGTTGCAGTGATACCACATTCCAACAGTAAATTTACAGTAACTTCCAAGCGTTTCAGTGAGTTGGTATTTGACTTTCTGTGAACAACAAATTAGAAGCCAAGAATTAGAAATCAACCCACGTAAACAAAGAAAGAGAGGACTAGAAAAAAACGTAACATATAAACAAACAAACCAACCATACATGACTGTTGTTGTAATAGATTAAAGCAGCTTTGGCACATTTAAGATCAGTCAAACGGAGGCTCTCCAGCCGTTCCTCTGGGGATCCAAATCTGCGAGGGCCAAGGGGAGATATAACTATTAAAGTCAAAATAGATAACATAACCATTGGCTGTTCTATCTGGCCAGGGTATATATGAGCGCCCTTACATGGACTTAGATGAGTTACTGTGTTGCGACTTATCCATATCCATACAACACTGACACATATCGACAGTAGATTTACTGTCATTACCATAATCAGAATCGGGTATCCCGTTGCTGTAAAAAGGAAAAGAATAACAATATGATCATTTACAAACGATATATAGACAAAATGGCATGGCATGGCAAGCAGGAAAATTGAACTGAAAATATAATTGAGCTAGCAGCTACCCTTTTACCTTGGCTTATTAGATGAGGGCCAATAATGCTTATAAAAATGCTGGAATCATCATCTGCAGCATATTTAGAAGAGCACCACGGACAGCAGGAGGATTACGGTCCAACTCCTCTTCTTCCTCGACTTTTTCCTGATTGGCATGATCAATAAGCTCCTCATACCTTTTGAGGCGCAGATCAGTGGTGGCCTTGGTCCTGATCAATGAGCCATCACAGTCCCCTACGCTGTATTTGCCAGGAAAGCCACACGTTATCATCGTATCCTCGGATGCCTCTACAACTGCATCTCCTGCCATCGGGGCAGTCAAATCACCTTCACCCTTATATATATGTACGTACGTCACCCTAGCTAATTCTCTTAGTCTCCTCTTTTTTCTCTAGACTAGATGATAAATCTCAAACGAAATTCTGAGTATTCTCTTTCGGCACATGTGATATATATTATCTAGAGTGTCAAGTGTTGTTAATTAGACATTAATGTTTGCCGTTACTTGTCAATATTATTTTCCTACCATGTTTTTAAACTTTTATGCATTGCCGCGCCGTTTACCGTTACAGCGTTACTTAGGGCAAGTTTATCCCTATAACTCACTTGTAATTGGACACAAATTTCTATGCATGCCACATCACCTTACAACTCTATTTTCACTTCCACATTATCCCTACAACTTTGTTACAACTCCTTTAAACTTGTGCACATTTATTATCTCATCCAATTTCCAAATATTTTATCTTTAAAAAAAATTCAGATATGTATAATTTTGAGAAGGAGTGGAATAAAATAATGAGATAACATTTAATATAGGAGAAAGAGAAAGTTGCAAGAAGAGGTATTCATATGAATACCTCACCTTACAACTTGACCATAGTTGCAACAAGATTATCCCTACAACTGTGGTTGCAACTCCCTTACAACCCACTAAAGTTGCAGGGATAAACTTGCTCTTAGGAGTTAGGAGTTAGGACAGCCAATGTTTCGGCAAATCATGTTTCAAACTTTTGCTTTTTTTATGCATTGCCGTTACTTGCGAGTTGCGAGCTAATAATGCTGTTAGCTTCATTTAATTTTTTTTTTTTATGTGTGTATATAGTCCTTGTCACAAAAAACAAGGACTATAAGGGTTTTGACAAGGACAATTGTCAACCTTTACATTTGTCCTAAATTTAAGGAGGACCATTGATTGACTTGTATTTATGATTTTAATTTATCTTTTTTTTTAACCCAGATAAATATTACACAAAATAATTCTTTTTACGTAAAATTTTTTTTATTATTTTTTGGAAGGCCGTGTTTGGCTGGTACGACCTCTGGATTTCGGAAATTTATACACATTTTGTACTGACAATAAGAGAGTTTTGTAACGACAAAATATGACTTACATCGAAGATAAGATCACATAACTTGTCGCTACAAAAGTACGTTTTTGTAACGACAATAAGTCTTTTTACGAGGACAATAAATCTGCAAGTTTTCATACTGACGAAAGATGAAAAATGTCAGAACAAAATAGTATTTAACCTTCATATTAGTTTCTGTAACTACAATATTTCATTATTGTCCCACCTATATAACATGTGGTTTTTACGAGGATTTTAAATCTTCAAGTTTTTATACTGACGAAAG
>ONZK01003605.1:192518-209208 GCA_900322385.1 Pharnaceum exiguum
ATAAAAAATGTCAGTACAAAATTTGTACCCTTTGTACCGACAAAATAAACAATTAGTTACAACAAAAATAGCACATCTGTGCTCATAAGTCATGCATTTTTGTACTGACAAATACACTAATTTGTCAGTACAAAAGTTTCGGATTTCTAAGTTAACTTACACCCCAAACACGAACTGGGTATATATTAAAAAAAATTATTTTCAAAAAAATAAATTATTTTCGAATATTTTTTGGATTTTTTTCCGAATTAAAAAAAAAAGATAAATTAAAATCATAAATACAACTCAATCAACGCTCCTCCTTAAAAGTAGGAAAAATCCAAAGGTTGGTAATTGTTCTTGTCAAAAGGCTTATGGTCCTTATTTTTTGTGACAAGGACTATATATTTTTCAATGTTCTTTTAGGCATCAATTTCTCCTCAATCATGTATTATGGAACGAGTTATAGCGATACACGAATATAACACGATTGACATTTGGGTCATTACTTTTGAGTTCATTGTATTCCATACTATGGTCCACTAGCGGAGGTGGTGGAAGCCCAGGTGGCTCGCTCCGTGTTCGGCATGGCTTGTACTTGTGGGTGGGGAGGTAGTCCAGGTAGATGATTGAGAAGTGGTGATGACGGAGGATTGGGTAGCTTGACATATGCTGGTGTTAACGATAGTTCATTCCTGAAAACAAGATTTCCAACATAAATGCCTTAATCCAAAATCAAGGCAAATGATAAGTAATTACTACTATAGTACTATGCTTAAGGGTTAAAGGCACAATGACGGGACTAAAAAATGTAAAGTTGTTCCGAAGATGAATGAGATTCCCATATTCCCAAATTTGTTGATTAAGATTGGATAAATAGAAGTTTATAATTGTTGCCAATACAATAACCCAAACATTTTAGTTTTTGTTCGACATAGCTAGTTCACTTGGTTTACGTACTCAAATTCTCTAGTGTTGTTTCTTTTTTCTTTTTAAAGTATTAGAGCTTGAGTCTAGACTCTAGTTTGTTTTTTGAATGAAGGCTTGAGTCTAGATTTTGTTCTATTTTCCCTTAATCCAACCCATCAAATTGTTTCTTTTCCTATAATAAGCTTAATATTTACTCTGTAGTGACAGCTAGACAACATTTGTCGTCACATTTGTATTGTTAATCCTACATTTGTGATGACTTGTAACTTTTACTATATGTCATGACAACACTCAAATAAATGGTTATATACTCGTAAAGATTGCTCCATAGCTTTAGCGACGACTACCAAATTCTATAGTCACAATTGTATTATGATGGAGATTATATAGGTTAATTATCTTACTATTATATAAAAGAACAACTTGGAGAGAGAAATAAAGAATGCTAATATATTGTGGCATTTTCTTATTGGTTGGACTTGCTTATGTATTAAAAAAAATGCTTATATGGTATATGACATCATCTGCTTACATGGATTTTCTCCTTATTATTAATTTAAAATAAAGATTAAAACATGGAAATCATCTCCGCTCATGAAGAGCTTTCATGCGACCAAAATAGTAGGACAACTACAAATTAGGCACCAAATCAGTGAATTATCGCATGAATCTTTGACATGCAAAACACTTCTTTTTTCTTTTTTTTTCCCACAATCTGAATACTACTTCACCTTTATAATGATCATCCTAACGAACGTCTACTCCAATGGTTGTGTAACGTTTGTTTTTTTTTTTTTGTCATAATTGTTTCATTTAGTCTTCATAAATTAAACTGAGTCTTGGATGCATGCTTTTCAATCTATCGCATTTGTCACGCGCTGAACTAGTGTGCTCCGAATGTCTGATGATCTATATTGGATAACTTCGTTTTTGTGTTTCTATCACAAAAAATTGTGTGAACCTCTTTCTTATATAAGAATGAGTAGTAATGACCCATCGACTACACAATAATGACCTCTCGGCTACATACTAATAATGACCCTTCTTATAAGTCTCAAAAATAAAACGGGTTTACACAAATTTTTCTATTTTTCTATTCCTTTCCCTTTTCCTTAGGGAACTAAAAAAATCATATTATCTTCCAGTACTGCTATTATCAATAAACTTTGCCCCATGATGATATTTTAACGATTTTTTACAACCGATATTTTAACTATTAAACTGTAGAAAGTATTTCAAATTTTCAATAAATTTATAACAACAATTTTCAATAACCAAATTTAACAAATATCTTATTAATCAAGTCATAAGAAAAAATATATACACATTCATAATCTAACTATAATATATAAGAACAATTTAGAGAGAGTAAGTAATGAGTTAGCCCCTTCAGTAAGGAGTTTTTTTTTTTTTGGGTGTTGCTTTACACTATTATAGTTATTGGGCCTTTGCACGAAAGGAAAGGAAAAGAAAAACAAAACAAAACATATATATTACTTCGGAACTTCTTCGCATGTACAAAGTTCATTATTGAAAATAGTGTAAGGGTTTATTATGTCATAGTTGATCCCAAACAGGGCTTATTATACCAATTTTAATGGTCTTCATTTAAATTCCAAATATAACAAAGAAAAAGTTGCAAAATAAAATAATCCCGTGCTTTGGCACGGGTTATAACTAGTACAACTATAAGTCTATGATGACAAATATTATTAGCCGTCACTACAGATATGTCATGCCTACTTTTTTTTATTTTATTCCTTATCAAAGTAATCAACGTTAGCACATACACTACTATATCTATGCTTCTAGTGAAATTCATTACTCTCCTTTCCATCTCTTCCCCTTCTCCCAAACATGCAATAGGAAACACATTTTATATATAGTTTTTATATACGCTAACTATTATAAATAGTTATCCTCTACAAATTTCATCAACATAAATTAATAATCAATTTTAACATACTTTTTTTTTCACAAATATATATGCGTGACATATCTTCTTTCTTTTTTATTACGAAAAAAAAACTAAACATTATTGATTACCATGGCAATATTTTTTTTGATGAAAAATAGTTCTAATTAAGAAAACAAAAAAGATTTCCCACTTTCAAATCTGTCTCTCACACTTTCTCTCTGTCATCTCTTTCTCTGTCTACAACGTTCCCAGACAGCCAGCAAACATTTCAGACTTAATCAGCACAACAGCAACAACAAAAACACTTCTAACTCAAAAGAAAAAAAAAATCAAATTAACTTCACTTTGCTTTAATATATATTTTTTTTAAATTTCCCTTGTTGATAAATGGACGCAATTCGAAAGCAAGCTTCTAGGATCCGGGAGCAAGTCGCCAAGCAGCAACAGGTCTATCTTCCCCTACTCCTCTCTCTCTCTCTCTCTCTCTCTCTCCCCTCCCCAATTCTGTTTATTGAATTTCTTGTAATTTTGTTTCTGGGTTGTTGTTGATTCTTTGATTGGATCATAGATCAGAGAGTAGGATCAAATACCCATTTGCCCATTTGGCTCTAGTAATTAGAAAGATTGAATTTTTACATTTTATTTATGGTAATGTAAAGCTTGTTGATTGAATTGGTTACTTGGGCTGAGAAATGTGGGCTTTAAAGGGTGATTTAAAATGCTAAATGGGTATTGAAATTCTGGGTAAAGTTCCAATTTTTAATTGGGTATGTCTGTTAGATTATGTGTGCCACCTTGGCTGAGTGGCTCACATTGGAAATGGAACTTCTTGTGGAGTTATTTTGTGGTTTCCTAGACATCCCAATTTCAAGAAATCAAGAAGGGTGCTTTTAGTTGTTATGTTAAAAAAAGATGATCATAGTGATTAGTGAGTGAGTAGGATGAAAATGCTGATTGAGACTGAAGGTGTTCTAGTGTAATCGAACGAGGTGCATAACGATCCGACTGCAAATCCTGGAATAACGGTTCAACCCCGTCCTTGGCCTTGGAGAGTAGCGAGCAGCACGGAACTTGAATCAAATCAATCAAATGGCAAGAGGAGTCACTAGTAGTTGTTCCATGAGCAAGCAGGAGTATCCTATGTTGTGCTGTTGTGTGGTCTAATGGCAAATGTTGCCTTGTGTGGGGATAATTTAATCACGAGCTCATCGGTGTAGGAATAACACTGGACAGATCTTGGAGACATGTGCGTGTGCTCTCAGAGTTCGTCACTATGAGGAGCCTATGCCTGGATTGCTGTGAATAGTTCAGGGGAAATGAATTGGGGAGCAATACATTACTGGTGGAGTTGTTGCAGTAGTAAAGGCTTACCGGAGTAGCATTTGCATTGGTTTGGATGGGCTGAGAAAAGAAGAGGGAGATAAGGGAGAATGAGAGAAGAAGATGATGAATTGAAAAGAGAAAGGGAATTCTGGGTCTTGATGAATTGATCGTTGATGATTTTTCCTTTAAATGGAGGGAAGCACTGTTGGTTGAGAGAGAAACGGGCAGGGGGATGTCGTGGGATTGATAGGACAGAGAAAACAGATTTGGAAGAAATTCCGACGGAATGAAGGAGAGCAATATATTGCTGACATTTGGGGGAAATAATTTCAGGAGAAACAATTACTAGCTTTCCAAACCATTGAAAACTCCAGTAACTATTACCCCGGTATTTATTACCTCCTTATTACCAACAAACCATGCAAGCCAATGTAATACACAGTGTATGGATGCATCGCTTATAAAGTTCAGAGCTTTTGTTTGTCATATTCCGGATGACTGACAACGACGATGTGATTCTCTGTTTGTTGAAATACTTTTTTCTTTTCGCTATACCAAGCATAGTCTTCAGTTGACATAGCTTCAGAGTGTTAGATTAATTTAACTAGAAGATCTGCACATTATCGGGTGGCTTACTTGCTGTATTGTTACCACAGGCTGTACTAAAGCAATTTGGTGCAGGAGGATATAACTCCGATAATTTAGTCACAGATGAGGCAGAACTTCATCAGCACCAGAAACTTGAGAAGCTCTACATATCAACACGAGCTGCTAAGGTTGCTTAAGCTTTCTTTGGTTTACATTTTGCTTCATTTGCCTGTGTATCCCATTGATCTTCATATTCTTCCCTTTCCAGCATTTTCAAAGAGATATTGTTCGTGGGGTTGAAGGTTATATTGTCACTGGATCCAAGCAAGTTGAAATTGGTAATTCATACATCCTTTATTGAGTGAAAATTGGGCCATGTGTTTGATGTTGAGTGTTTGACTTGTTATTTGTTTACTTTGCGCTTGTTTTATTAGGAACAAAATTGTCAGAAGATGGCAGAAAATATGGTGCGGAAAACACATGCACTAGTGGTAGCACATTGTCGAAAGCAGCTCTCAGCTTTTCAAGAGCCCGAGCACAAATGGAGAAGGAGCGTGGAAATTTATTAAAAGCTATGGGCACACAGGTCGGGTTATATAACCAGTGTTCATGTTGTGGACAAATACGCTGGATCTTTTTTGTTTTTGGCTTTTTTAGTATACAGTTTTTCCTACTACGTCATTGACCTATATGCTTTGTACGGTTGTTTTTATATATGGGGACTCCAGGTTGCGGAACCCTTAAGGGCCATGGTTATGGGAGCTCCATTGGAGGATGCTCGACATCTTGCTCAGCGGTATGACCGGATGCGGCAAGAAGCTGAAGCACAGGTACTGATGAGTACTTCGGCATTGGAATGTCGAAGAAAACAGTCTTCATTTGGTTATTGAAGTTGTTTGAGGAAAACTGTCATTTCTTAAAAATAATACATACGACTTAATTTAGGCAATAGAAGTTTCCAAACGTCAAGCAAGGGCCAGAGAAGCACAGGGAAATCCAGATATTGTTATGAAACTAGAAGCTGCAGAGGCAAAGCTTCAAGACCTGAAGTCAAACATGAATATATTGGGGAAGGAAGCTGCAGCTGCTATGGCTGCCGTGGAGGCTCAACAACAAAGACTGACACTTCAACGTCTCATTGCCATGGTGATGCGTAGCTCTAATTCTTGTGCTTTCTTTAGATTTTACATAATTATGATTAGGATACTGATGTAAGATTCTGAATACTGGCCTTGTGTTTGCCTGTTTCATTCATCGTGAATTAGGTCGAAGCAGAACGAACCTACCATCAAAGAGCCCTCCAAGTAATTGAACAACTGGAAGGCGAGGTATCCTTGTGCCTATCATTCTGTCTTGGTTTTTGCTTTGTCTTAATTTTCTGTAGATGTATAATTATTGTGTCTGTTCTTGGGTAGATGATTTCTGAGAGACAGCGGATAGAAGCTGCTCCAACCCCAGTTGTCGAGAACAATGTACCACCACCTCCAACGTATGAAGAAGTTAATGATGTTTTTGCATCTCAATCTCAGAATGGTATGACAGACAGCATGGGATACTTCCTGGGAGAGGTTAGTGACTCAAAGTTCATTTATGTGTTACCATATGAACAATAGCTTTTGCTAGGTTTATGAGATTTGAAAGTTGAATAAAAGTGAATGGGGCTCAAGAGCTAGTGACTACTTTAGTTAAGTTGTTCATCTCCATACCTTGAACTGCACTATGGTCGTATTTTCCATCACATGTCAACCCCTGTGCCAACCAACTTGTGGTGTGCTTGACATATGTTTGGGGTTCAAATGACTTCGTACTTGCATAGGGAAATCAACGACTGCACTTAGGGTTCTCTCTCCCATTCATTTGTGAAATTTTCTGTGCCTATTTGCAGGTTATGTGTCCCTTTCAAGCTGAATCTGACACTGAACTGACCTTATTAGCGGGTGACTACATTGTTGTTCGGAAGGTCTGCATTGTTGATTCTAATAGTTATTCTTTTCCCTCTCAAGCGTGTTGATGAGAAGTAACAACTAAGAAGTAACAACCCTTTATCTCTTCACAGGTATCCAATAATGGGTGGGCTGAAGGTGAATGCAAAGGCAAAGCTGGTTGGTTCCCATATGGGTACATTGAGAGACGTGAACGAGTTTTAGCGAGCAAGATTGCAGAAGTATTCTGAAGTCCAATCCTGGGCATACTATAAACAGAGAGCTGTTGTTAATGTATTCATGCAATGATCAGTTTTCACATTGCCTTATAGTTCTATGCAATGTATCAATGTTTTGCTTGCTCTGCCTATTAGCTTTATTATTATGATTCCGCCCATTTTTGTCTATATGCCGGCTGTGGAAGCTGTTCTCCCAATCACTAGAAGCGGCTGAAGCGCGGTGTAGTACTGTGTAGTGTGTACCGTGTGGATATATACACAATACCTCTCAAATTCAACAAAAAATCGAAAAAATTGGTTTACTGTTGGCACATTGGCGTGCTATATCTATCTTGGTACCTCATATTCAACACTCATAGACTCATGAGTTGTGCCAAGTCATTTTTTTTTGTTCAGAAAAATTAAGTTCCTAACTTTTTCTAGTGAGGAGTTCCTCCGAATGGTGCTCTGCTAACATTTTTTAGCATTCGATAATTTCTGTGTGCAGTTTTATATATGAGACGGAGTCATTGACTCTTTTTGGTTATTAATGACTCTGTCTCACAGATGCACACAAAATTTTGTGAATTATCAATTGCTTTCGAGTGAAATTAATTGAGATAAAAGTCTTCTGGAATTCGGACGTGCTTAACAAGTTAACAGCATGAAGACTTAAAGAGTTCCTCAAACTGTAACAAAAAGTGCCAGAAGTTGTGCTAGCAGTTTTGAGGCGATCAGCTCATGGAAGATTAGAAGTTACACAGGAGTATTGTATTGATTTTGTGAAGAATGGTCGACCACCCTCTCCCAACTTGATGATTAAAAGTTTATATAATACATCCTCAACTGGCAAACTAGTACATTACTTCATTCTTGTCAAAACTTAGATACAAGGGTTCTACCCTTCTAAGACATAGCACCCCGTCACAACTCACATCAATACTTGATGGCACAACCGTGCAAGCAGTTGCTCAGTCGAAGACTTCGCCTTCCTCTGGCCGATGAATATACTCCTTGAAATACCCAGATACTCATGATCAGGATGGACTAGTTCCTTGAGACACCCTTGGCAACCGTGATCAGTCTTTGGGTCTGACAGACAGATATACAGAATAAAACCAAGCTAAGCAACCATGAAGACCATAGAACACGTAACTATATGCCATAGTCAGAAAACAACATTCAGAGATTATTGCATACAAAGAACCAACCAATTAGCATTTCCATAAATTATCGAAACGAATATATATAATCCATCTCACAGCATCACAGTATGAAATAACAGACTCAAGTGAGGATCACATATAGGCTATAGCATGCATGTTGCAAGAAGAGGTATAAAACTGAATCAAAGGTACTGGTGAAGCAACATAACTAGCAAGCATTTTGTGACTCCACATACTAGCAACCCAAACAACACCGTCTCCTTTACTCAATTGAATCATATGTATAGTAATAAAGGCGCAAAGACGAAGCTGAAACGAACTTACCATCCAAAATGTAGCAGAAGCTGACCTCTAAGGTGTCCAGGTCGCACAGCTCAGCAAAAAAGAGCTTGTGAGCACTTTTATTAGCAGACTTGGAGTCAGTACGTGATCTTGATGTTGATATGGGCACAGCTAAGAAGTTGCAATGATGCCAAGGGTTTGAGCAACTTCCCCATCCAGCAAATAGTTGGTAACTTCCAAGGGTTTGAGTAAGTTCGTACTTGGTTTCCTGTGAACAATTAATTAATATCACAACCCTGCATTGCATATCAACACATAGTAATATTACTCATATACTAGTAACCAAACTAATTAACTTACACGATGCTTGTTGTAATGGGTTATAGCAGCTTGGGCACATTTAAGATCAATAGCATGTAAGTAATCCTCGCTCACATCCAGTAGATCATCAGGGTCGATTCTGATTCCGATTTCGATTTCGACTTCGTCATCAGAACTAGTATAAGCTGGTTCGTACACAAATTCTCCGTCGTCTCTGTTTAGAGGAAAAGAAATAATAGTAATAATTCAATCAAATAATAGCATGAAAGTCGAATTAAGAAGATTAAGCAAGCCAATTTAAGTTACCTGATGCAAGGATTCCTCGTTTCTTTCTTCCTGTTCTGGAAACGATCCCTAAATAAATAAAAACTGTTAATTAACTATTCAAAATATAATAAATCATGTTGATATGTAACTATAACACAACAAACTTGGGTGAATCCGTTTCATATACGAAACTGGGTCATTATTAGCAGAAAGGTATTAGTGATCCTTGATGATCATTATTAACCCCCATTCGTCATTGGTAACGTCGTCTCATACCTTCGCACCAATTTTTCGATAACAATAATAATATAAACCCAAAAAATTGTGTGAACCCGTTTCATGTATGAGAATGTATGAGACTGGTTATTAATGACCCACAAGTAGTCGTTAGTGACCCTCCCGACCCCTTCCCTTTCTCATCCAGTCTCATATATGAAACGGATTTACGCAAATTTTCTAAACAAATAATTGCCCAACATTAGTAAACTAAAATTGACCTAGTACATACGTACTCTATCCTCTTTTTTCTCTTCTCCAAGAAGACGGGGTCAAGGCGAGGGTCAGACGTGGCTTGAGTCCTGGTGATCACTTGGGATTGTATCGAGTATTTGCCAGGGAAGCCGAATTCGACACCATTGGCCTTAGCAGACGCCAAATTTTTCCTGTCATAGTTGCTTAATATCCTGCCGCCCTGTCTCTGCTTCTTTTCCTGTCTCTTAATCTTACTCTTTTCCTCTCTCAATTTCTCTATCTCTTTAAATTTCGCAATACTCTCTTGATTTTCCTTATCAATTCTCTCACGTTCTCTGTCTCTCTCTGCTTGCGTGCCCCCCTCTATCCGTAAAACCCTCATGCCTGGCCCTATATTCTCCCATCTAACCCTACACTTACCATCATCATCAGCATCACCATTAGCATTATTATTGGCATTGGCATCACCTCTCCACTTACCCTTGCCCTTACCCATGTTTGTCTGAAGACCTAGTTTTTTCTTGTTTTGTTTTTGGTTTTGGTGAATGTAGTATTAACTACTACTCTTTTCTCAGGGGCGGTTTCGTTAACATATATATAGATATGGGTGTCAATTTTTTTTGTTTTAATATATGGGCCCAAGTGGAAACTCAATATTTCAGCCTGAAACTTTTATATGGTGTGTTTTGTCCGTTAAATTAGCCCGAACTAATGTAAGACTACAATGATACCAAAAAAAAACAGTTAAACTCTTATGTAACTATGCACGAATTTGTGCAAACAAAACGAACCTACGGTATCTAGCCATCGAGGGCTCGCAAGATTAAATAGGAAACACAAACCTACAAACAAGAACTGGCTTTCCGTCATTGCACAAATCACTAAGATAATATACTCATCAAGATCAGTTTTTTTTTTATCATGACTTGCGTGCAATGGCCTCAGGACAACAGCTTTGCCAGCACTGTTCACTTCCCACCGGACACACTCTAGCGAGGTGATGGGCAACTGCGTTACCTTCCCTTCGCACACGACATCGATGAATATCCTCTGACTCCAAGGATCTAAACATACTATGAAGATCAGTTGGTTAAGTACGAATAGTAGTGACCTTTACCATTTACTCCTGTAGCTTGCTGAACTCTGCTACCAGAATTAGATGCTAATTTATGTTTGATTTTTCTCTTTCCCATTCAGAGGAGTTTTTTTTTTGTACCTTCTCGTTCATAGAAGTTACATTGTAGCATTGTACTCCAGTTATGTGGACGAAAAGTGCTAAAAGTTGCCTGAAAATTTGCTTTCTTCATATCAAATAAAGTTTTACACTAGTAAGTACAAAACATAATCCATAAATTCCCACATAATCAAATTACCAAACTCCAAAAAGAAACCCAATGAGATTTTTAGAAAAGCAGCCATAATACACTCAACATAACCAAACAACGATAAGTTTTAACATGTCCTTTGCCTGTAGTGTATTCTTTTTGAAGTTCTTTGTTTTCTTTCTTGATGGGAGACTAATGTCTTTCTTGCAAGCTTCGGCCCTTGCACCACATCCTCGAGAAAGTATAGAAGGATCCATCAATGAATTGGCAGGGCAACCATTTGAATGATGTACAAGACTACTGCTAAGAATACATGGCAATTTAGGTTCATGTAAAACCCCGCATTTAGCAAATAATTCCACGCGAGTCGTGTGGGATTACTGACAGATTTTTCCTGCAAATGCAACAGCTCAGATGTTAGAATGGCACTAAAGACTCCATTTTTTGCGTTAAATGTGACATAAAATACTTACCTTGTTAATAGTTACTATGTCGACTGGCGGTAAGACGGAAAAGGAAGATAGCCAATACAATGAAAAGTACGATCATCTGCACACCAAGCTATACTCAGAAAATAATTCTAATCAACGAAGTGTAAGATACAAAAGTTCAGGAATTCTCACCACTATTGAACTGTATGCTGACTTGCTCTTCACTATGTACAGCTTCCTACAACATATATAATGCACAAACTCGTTTAAGCCATGATCAGAGTGATATACTTGAAGACAGCAAGGCAGAAATGTACCTTTTGTTAAGAGTTCCGGAGTCACTGCAGAGTTTCTGGATTGTCTCGATTCTCATTAGCGTCTTTTTTGCATTAGGATCTCTACTGTCAACCTATGAAGGTACAAAGCAGCAACAATAATTATGCAGCTCCACAAAGAAGCACGAAACTTTGAAGGGTTGTTGTTTGAAGTAAACTAATTGGCTTGTAAGCTGTTACCTTTGATTTCATCATACAAGCAAAGTCAAAGAATGCACCGTAAACATCAGGCATTGTGTCCGTCTTGTCAATTACAATGGCAGTGAGACCTAACAAGAAGACAGTTCGCCGGGAAATAAATATAAAGAAAGAGCAAACGTAGAACACAGAAGATGAATCTTCAACACCACATGCCTACACATAAGAAAGGATGAAATAACAGAATGCACCAATGATGAGTGTACAAAATGAATTGTATAGCAGATAAAGCTTACCACGTCTCATTTTCACGACACCCCTAAAAACTTGAATATTGTCATAGCATAAAGCTAAAGTTCCAATAGCCATGATCTGGAATAAACAGAACGACAACATAAGACAACATAGTGGTGAAGAATTGGAGTAGTGTTCAATAAACATTGACCATCCTAGAGCAAACTACACAAGCATCAAACAAACGAGGATTTTGGTTACAAGTACCAAAGTAAAAAGGGAAGAAAGTAGCAGCAGCAAAGAATGGCATATAACAGTTAAATAAGTGAACAATCCATCAAAAGGTCCTTCAGATCACGTAGGTTTGCGAAAGAAATAAAGTCGGGGCATGCTGAGAGCCAGAATGAAGATATCGGCCACAAAGAAATGCACTCTACATAAATTACCAAAGTTGAAGTTTTCTTTCAAGCGCCCTTCACAGATAATACATTAAAATTGATCATTCTTATCTCATATGATAAATCATCTCACGATCATCGGACACAAACTGCATTGTCAGAAAGTTCTGTGAGGAAACAAATGATCAGTATAAGAGTTCATGGCTGAGAAGTATCATACCTGCGGAATAGCACAGAACCGGAATATGGCATTATCACGTAAAGCTGCCATGTATATAAGGCAGTCTTCTACATGTGACAAGGCATTTGTCACCATATCGTTTAAACACTGCACAGCCTTCTCCGAGTTCTCTTCATACTTCAGATCCTGCATACAAGTTCGAAAAGAAATCAGCAAAGACAAATTACTCCTTCCATTCGAATTACTTGCACTCTAACTACCGAGCTATGTCCTAGCGAGATGTACAATGTACCAAATAGTAAGAATTCGCTCTTATATCAACAATAATACTCTCTGAGAACCTAAGTTCTGATTTCCATCATGAAGTCCACGATTTCATGATGCATTTTACTCAAGAAATAACATGGCCACTACAACTCACAATCATAATTCTAAGAGCAATTCTTAAGTGGTAGTGGTTTGGTATTCAGGGAATATTTCATATTTGGCTCTCTCTTGTCATCTTCCCTCTTTGTCCAGGGTCTAAAAATAACATCGTAAGACAATCGATTACCTCAAGTTTATTGACATATTTACTCCATATCTCCCGAGGCCAAAACATGCGACATTTTGGTATCTCATTTATGTCTTCCAAGTAGTCACGGATTATGTTTGTTTTCTGCAAAGAAAGGAGATGACAAACAAAGTTAGAATAGGTGATACAGTCCAGTCCACTGGATACACAAGGCCAGAAGCAGAGAGAATACCTGAAGAAATAAACCCATAGAGTTGGAGAGGTCGTCCGGAGCCATATTCTCCAGTCCAGAGTTGAAAAAGAGCTTTGACAAACCTAACCCAACAAGCCCAGCTACATAATGACAGTACTCATCATAATCATCAACTGTTTCTACCTGTCAAATGAAGATACTTTCAGTGGTCTATACCTCAAGAACAAACTATTACATTGTACATTATTCAATAACTGATACCCATTACGTTATTCAGAAAACTGATAGATTGTACGTTCTGGGTGTGGGTGTATCTAGTGCATTCATTTTTGGCCCTTACTAGCCGACCTAACCAGTTTTAGGATTAAGGCTATATTGTTGTAACCAGCAATCTGACACATCAATATTTGCTACAGAATATACAAGTATGGCCAAATACAAACAACATACTGCTTCACCTTCACACCAAAATCAAGTGAATTGTGTCCACATCACTACATACAGGCAACAGCTCCAAAGAAAACCATACCATCAAACTAGGCATCCACAACATCTAATTCTCTGACTTTTTCTTTAACAATCTTCCAGAAAGTTTGCAGTACAAGGCAACAGAGTTCTATTGGATTTCAGTATTTTGCAGGAGACAATAGAGAACAAGATAAACATCCACATAAATGTAAGACTAAATGTTCCTGAACGGAACACAAAACGTTACCTGAAGTAAAAGAGCACTAAAACAAAGGGAAGAATAAGTGAAAGACAATCAAATAAAGTACTCAAAGCTTTATGTTATGCTATGTCACAAACCTCGTTGCAGATAAATTTTGCCATCCCCGCGCCCATCCTTTTAGTGATATCCTCGATCGACTCCTGGTAACTGAACATTAAATATGTTCAAGACAAAACAACGACATTCACATCTTTAAATGCAATGGCCAAGCTCTTCCATTCATTTCGAAAATGTACCAACAGAAAACAGAAATAAGAAATCACGTGAAATAAGAAGATTACCCTCTTTCAAGCTCCAGAAAAGCGGTTGAGACATGATGGAACTCGTCCATCAAAACTTTGTATTCCTTAGTACCACCTTCGCACATAAAGAAAAATGGGTGAGCAAGTACAAAATCTTAGTTTTGTTCTAACACATAGGATAGAACAGGGCAGTATTGCAAAGAGTCATCAACCGATTAACAGATAATATTACCCAACACTACAAAAACAAATGTACGAGTGAACAAATAATAGATGAAAGGCCATCAAAAAAAAAAAATAGATGAAAGGAGTAGGAGAGCAGTATATTAACTTGAAAATTGTACAAACTACGTTTAAAGCACAAGTACATGAAAGGAGAGACAGGGAGAGAGATGGCCGGAAGATAATTAAGGGGAAGAGCCAGCTTACTTACATGAAAAATGCCATTTAGGATCATATATGTGCTGATGAAAGGCCTTTAGAATTGGCAATTTAACATCTGTTGCTATGCTTGTGTCATCCTCTGCACAACAGGATAATAAAAATTTACCAGGGAGCAGAATTCACCTAGGCATCACTTCCAGAGCACATTTATAATAGTTCACCAATCAAAAATGCATCTGAAGTTGTTAACCCAAAAGTTCAAAGTTCAAACATTGCTTAATTCATTCTCTCTCAGTCTGTACTTCACCATCAGTCTTCCTATTTTAATTCTGTAAGTGACAAAGTGCACGTCAGAGCCTAATGGAACAGTGAAAGAGGAAGAAATATTTTCTTATAAGGTAATATCATGTTCACATATTGTATGCGCTAGTTTTCCTGATATTTTCAATCCTTTCAACCACAGTAACCATAAATCAAAACCTGATCCTACAGTTGCCGAAGTCTTATCAATCATTGAATCCTAAATAGCCAAGCACTTCTTTGTATGATCCTGGATTAATAGTTCTACACATCGTTTCACCTAATAACTATCTGAACTCTGAAGCATCATCCAGCCCCGGAAAGTATCACACTAGACCCAGACATATAGCTTAAGACACCTGTCAACAACTATGCATGCATGAATAAACAAACTAACCTACAGTGTCCAGTGCTCGCAGGACCAAATAGAAGACACATACCTGCAATTCAAGAAAATGATATACTAAGAAAGAGCCCACAAGCAAATCAAGGAGAATTATCAAGACTTCAAAGCAAGTACCGAAACTTAGATAAGAGTCATACTTGATAACCATTAGAAATCAGATCAAGAAACATAGTCAAATTGGATGTGTACATCAGTAACAGCCCCAAGTAAATTAAACAGATACAACTCTTCAACAACAACATTAACAACATCAACCCAGTGTAATCCCCCTTCAATGTGGGTGTTGGGGTCAGGATGTACGCAACTTTTTCCTTCTTTTAATAAAACGGAGAGGCTATTTCCAAGATTGACCCTAAATGCAAATAGTGCATTGAAGTATTGACTTCCCACAACTTTATGTAACTTAGAAGTACCGGAAGGTGTTTTAGCCTTTTGTTTTAGTCCATAATCACCAAAAGCTAAAAGAAAGTAATAATGCTTTCAACTTGAATTCAAATGGACAAAGTTGCAGAACTCTTCTCTACCAATATACTCACCCCCATAGAACAATAAATTAGCCAAATATCAAGCAGTCAGCCACTGATGGCCATCATTCAGTATCTTACTCGACACAAATTTAAAGAAATTATTGACAATTAACCATCCAGAGATTTGCTCATATATTCAGTTGTTGAACACTTGTACTTTAATGCTCTATTTCTTTAAAATGACTCCAGCAAATTCTGGTCATCGAGACCCAAAAACAGCAACCGAATGAAAAGTCAAACCAAAATCGAGGGAGACCTGGAGGGGATCAGTCAAAACCAGACGCAAATACAAGAAAAGGGAGGGAGGCAAGGGATGAGGAATGACAAAAAGCATGCACTCCAGTGCATGTGCATGAGCTGTATTGCCAATCTAATATATCCGTAACAAATACGGTAATATCACCCCAACCCACCCATACTGCATGAAGATTATGAGATATCAGTTAAGTAAGCAGTTCATCACACATATATACTTTATGAAACTAAGAAAAGCAGACATAACATCAAAGGTTAGATAACTCGAACAGGATCAGCATATTTTCATTAATCCTAGAAAAATTAAGAACTATACTTATCTTACAACTACTCACAACCAAGTATACATAAAGTCTGCGCCTTCTGAAATGGTTTCTACAAGGCAGGAACACCAGGACATATATTGCCATTTACAATTTCCAAATTTCAACTTGAACCATGATTCTCCGAAAACATAACATCACCCAAAAGATTGTTTTTGTAATGTCAATTTATCAATGTTATATTGTGCATTTTCATTAAAAGTAATTCCTCCATAATTCAATGGGCAAAGTTTTGACTCGAAAAGCCAAAGAACTTCTTATTGACTGACTACTATTGCATAGACAATTCTTGGAGCTCCCTATCTGTTAAACAAACAACCAGTTTCGACAAGAATTTCTATATAAGCTAATACAGTCAATTAGCGCTCACTCTACTTCCCAGTTCCGTT
>ONZK01003605.1:219441-240630 GCA_900322385.1 Pharnaceum exiguum
CCCCCCCCCCCCCCCCCTCTCAAAAAAAAAAGAAAAAAAAAGAGGAGAAGTGGAGCCATGTATCCTTTGGCCTTTTCACTCAATGGTCTATTTGCCCCCTCCCCTTTTCGTGCAGTGTTGGAGTTTGAGTGCTGGTGACAACTAGAAGTCTTCAAATCCATAGACTAATTGGAGATCCATATGTGAGGCTAACGTAAGTTACATGTATATGCTTCCTTGTCCAGCATTAAAGTACTAGTAGTCAGCTCCATAAATTTGTGAACCATATCTCTAGCTACAAAATTATTGAGTTTTGACAGACCTTGAAATCTGAAGCATCAAAAAACAAACGTACCAACTCTTCAAGTCAATCACTAGACGTCCATTTCACAGAAGCAGTGGACAATTTCATAAGCTCACAGGACACAGGCCATTGGCCATTGCAGTAGACTGACTAGACTCCACTCTACCTCTTTTGCACATGATCTACAATAACTAGTCCCAAAATTTAAGCATCAAGCGATATTCTTTAGGCAATTTTAAATCAAATTATATCCAACCTCGTAAACTTCAGTGGTTATTATTTGGTAAACATAGGGCCATTCAATTTGTGTTATTCGATCTAACCACTAACCAGTGTTGCAAAACGTTGACACGATGTAAAATCAAAATTTATGTCAATTGTTTTTTTAGAACAAATTTATGTCAAAATTGGTGTCGAAAGTCTTCGTTCTACCTCCCTAAAAACAATCCGGTGTGGTCCACTTTAGACACCTCCCTTCTCATTTTGGTTACTTGTTTATTTATTACATTTTTTTGAAAAAAAAACATGTTATTTGTAATTGTTTAATCTAATCTAAAACACAAATCAACAAAAAAAACCTATACTCCGTATTCAATCACCAGTCATCGGTCCACCTCCCAATAATAATTAAAAAAAGACGGTTCAATCCGGTCCGTCCGGTCCACCTAATATTGTCATCTTTCCCTTTCCGTTTTATTTCCTTTCCATTTTCATGATTTTCATTACATTACAGACTTTACAGTACATTACATTCAAACCTTCTCAACTTCCTTCATCTTCTTCTTCCCTCCCTACATTATTCCTCCAACATTCCTACTCCATTCTCTCTCCTTTCTTTCTCATTTCAGCAACATAACACAAACACAACAATGCAATTCAAAACCATGAGGATGATGATGACAAACTCACCTTCCTTATACACCCAAACCAAATGCTGCTACTCACCATTAACCACCAAACATAAGCAGCAGCAGCACTCCATTCTCTCTCCTTTAAAACCCACCAAAACCCCTCTCACACTCCGCATTTCCCGCTGTGTGAGCCCCACCCAAGACACTTTTCTTGACACCCATGAAGAAAAGATTCAAACTTTACCACCCTACAATGAAGAAGAAAATATCAAAATTTCATTACAAAACAATAATGTCTCCCAACAAAGTGGGACCCTGGTGGCTAATCAGAGCTTGTGGGATCAAATGATTGAGATTGTTAAGTTCTCTGGGCCTGCTACTGGGCTTTGGATTTGTGGGCCTTTGATGAGCCTCATTGATACTGCTGTCATCGGCCAAGGGAGCTCCCTTGAGCTTGCTGCTTTGGGTATTTTTTTGTCTTTTTTGTTTGTTTTTGTGTTAAAGTTTTGATCTTTTTGGTATTTGATTATGTGGGTTGGTGTTAGTTTTTGTGTTCAAGGTTTAAATATTATGATAATTGATTAATTTTTGATATGTAGGTCCAGGAACAGTGCTTTGTGATTATATGAGCTATGTGTTTATGTTCCTATCTATTGCCACTTCCAATATGGTTGCCACCTCACTTGCTAGACAGGTAACTGTCATGTGTCTTCAATTCTTAGTACACCTGGCACCGGTTGTTTTTTTACAAAGTATTACAACATATATCATTAGTCGCCTGTTTGATGCCATTAGTCGGTCCCTTTATTATTAGTCCTAAATTCACCAAGAGTACCAAACACTTGCTGGTCATGTGTTGATGACAAACTTTAGCATTGTATTGGCTGATGAACTAAAATGTAGGTTTTAGAGAGTGTAGTTGAATTTTGAAGGGTGTGATTGAACTTTGAAGTATACCCTGACAGGCTGACACACTGTACAATGCCAATTGTTTAAGGACAGCCGAAATGAAATAGGACAAGTGTATAGTTATGGTTCAAAGTTTATAACAATGTTGTCTTGTGGTATGATTGATGCAGGATGAGAAACAAGTGCAGCATCAGATATCCATCTTGATGTTTGTTGGATTGACTAGTGGAGTGTTCATGTTATTCTTCACAAAGTTTTTTGGTGCATGGGCTTTAACTGGTAATTATAAGTGGTATACAACTTTTCTTTTTGGTTTTCTTTCTTTATCATAAGATGCTTGATACACTTCAATATTTGTCAATTTGTTGCTTCAAATAGTATTGATGTTTATGTTTCTGATGACAACTACATCCACTTTTCCACTGCTCTTTTAGGTTTTGCTGGAGCTAATAATGCACAGCTTGTGCCAGCTGCAAACACATATGCTCAGGTTTGGACATTACTAGTTTCTACTTTCCATTAGACTAGAAAGATCCTGTTTTAGTGCATTATCAGTATCCATTGCATTTCATTTGCCTCATGTCACAGTTTTTTTTTTGGACAACTGATCATACTTGTGAGAAAAACAAAATACATCAGGGAAAAGGAAGAAAAGTTCCTCTCCTTAACCTAACCGTAATAGTGTGTACTTGTCCTATTATTCAACTAGGGGAGAAGCTAACAGTTTCTTTGTACCATAAGAGAATGGAACTTGTAAACAGAACTGAAACCATCATATCCTTATTTTGGAGGCAAAATTGCTTGGCGGTAGCTTGAAAACTTTTCTGCTTCTTACAACCAAGACACCTGCTAAACGAAGAACAGATAGACATAGTATTGGTGCTCCATTTGTGACCATATCTATCCTTATAGTTGTCGAGTGGGTGAAAGAATCTCGTCTTACTTAATATAAAACTGTGTCCAAAACAACAGAGAAATAACGTTCCTCTGTTCCCTGCATAGAAAAAAGCGCGCTTCTAATCGGACAAATCTAGACTATTGTAAGTGGTTCAATTGGCAACTTGGTGATTGGTTTCTATCGGTTTTGAATGTGGTACTGGATACTGATTCAGCTGTAACTGATTTGTTGCTGCTAATTTCAATCGAAAGACAATATCCTATCATCCTGTGGCTGTTGCTTTAGACAAGTTCTTGTCTTCTTGATAGCTTCGCTGTTGTCTTTTCCATTCGAACCGAACTCTTTACTAGGTAGCGTTAATATGTGTTCTCTTCATCTTGTTCCCAGGGGTGTGAGAGCTCATTTTAGCTAAATTTTCTTGCAGATTCGAGCCTTAGCATGGCCTGCTATTCTTGTGGGATGGGTTGCTCAAAGTGCAAGGTGATTAACATAGATATGCATTGGTAAAACTGTTTAGTGTAAACTTAGTAGCTACTCTTCCAGTGATTCACTGATTTAGTTAAACTGTTGAGATTGAAATTTATCAGTAAGCCCTGTCAAGCGAGCCCATCCTGACATGAGGCTTTTGTAATTTTATCTTCTTTCTGATTTCAGTCTTGGCATGAAAGATTCATGGGGCCCATTGAAGGCCTTAGTGATTGCCAGTGTCATTAATGGCATCGGTGATATAGTACTATGTACTTACCTTGGTTATGGAATTGCTGGCGCAGCATGGGCAACTGCAGCATCACAAGTGTGTACATCACCCATCTCTGATTTTTATATTGTTCATTTTTACTTTAAGCTTGTTAGCATCACTTGGCTCACCACCTCACATTGTAATTTTTTCGGTATATCTCTCATAGTAATTCATAGATTTCCTTGTCAGGTTGTTGCTGCTTATACCATGGTTGATGCTCTGAATAAGAAAGGCTATAATGGGTTTTCTGTTTCAGTTCCATCACTGACTGAACTGCGAGAAATTTTCGCAATTGCTGCCCCAGTTTTTGTAACTATTGTTTCGAAGGTGTGCTACTGCACTTGTGCAACTTGATTTCATTGCTATGGCGAAATTAACATTGTATCTTATGTGCGATGTTTATCACAGGTGGCATTTTATGCTATGATCATTTATTTTGCTACTTCTACGGGAGCACATACAGTGGCTGCTCATCAAGTAAGAAATGAATGACTTATGACACGATCTCTGTTATTTATTAGTGTCTTATTATCTGATAAGTGAAACACTGGCCTGACTACAGGTGTTGTCTCAAATATTCAGTATGTGTTCAGTGTGGGGTGAGCCCCTGTCCCAGACTGCACAATCATTTATGCCTGAGCTGTTTTATGGAGTCAACCGAAGTTTAGTGAAGGTAACCTTTTTCGTCACTGCACCCATCCTGTCTAATGCTTGCTTTTGCTTCTGGAAAGTGTAAATAAGATTCTTCACTAGTTGACATTGTGTACGGCTCTACGCCAAGAGCGGTATTGGGTTTTCTTATTTAAATTTGTTCTGCCCTTTAAATTAGTTTTTGTGGAAGGGCTGGTACTGCAGATTTTCTTCCAGTGTCCTTAATAGAAACCACAGAAAATCTATTTTCTTGAAATTCCCCACCTTTGCTTTCTGTTTGTCTCTTTAGCTTTAACTTCAGTTCTACAAACAGGCTCGAAGTTTACTGAAGTCTCTCCTGATCATTGGGGCTTCTGTCGGACTTGTTCTTGGTACGATAGCGACATCTATTCCGTGGTTGTTTCCCAAGGTTTTCACTCCCGATCCTGCAATTATATCAGAGGTATTGAGCATTCTTTCTTGGTTGCTGGTCGCTATTGCAGTCTGCAGACATTATTTTCTTTTCTTTTCCCTTTTTTTGGGGGGTGGGTGGGGTGGGTGTGGGGGATTAAAATTCAGACGGCCTTTCATTTTTTTCAGAAATATGATAAACTTGTCTTGTATGCAGATGCACAAAGTGTGGATACCCTTCTTTCTTGCTTTATGTGTGACCCCTTGCATACACTGCTGTGAGGGGACATTGCTGGTAAGCTTCATTATATTTACTCATTTTCTTGTCTTATGTCCTAAGAGATTCAACTGGAAATTACCATTCGTTGGCTCCTGAACTGGCTACCAGTTAATATTATTTCAGAAAGTATTAGCTCTTGCATAGCTCTTACATTAAAGTGGTTTCTGATGCACAGGCTGGAAGGGATCTCAAATATATAAGTTCATCAATGACTGGATGTTTTACTCTAGGCGGTCTTGCGTTGCTGGTATTGTCTCCTTGTGTCTCTTTTATCAAATTAAAGTTTTCTTGTTTGTTGCTCATATACACAGTTTAGTAGTTTGGAGTTATTCTCACATACACATACATGTCTCTTTCCTCCTTCAAGTGATCTGATGTACATTCTCCTTTCATGTTCTTTTGTATGGTAGCTTGTAAAAAACCAAGGTTTGGGTTTGGCCGGCTACTGGGGTGCCCTCGTCGGTTTCCAATGGGTAATCATTTTTCTTTGGTTTCCTCAAAATTCAAGTATTCAGGTTGAAGCTATCCCTGACATTTCTTGCTAACCTTGGTGAACAGGCGCGTTTCTTTCTAGCTCTTACTCGTCTTCTGTCTTCAAGAGGCGTGCTATACTCAGAAGACCTTACTCGTTTTAGATTGGCAGAGTCCAAAGCAGCTTAACTGTACATCCCACCAGCTCTTTCCAGACAAGTCCGTAAAACCACACTGTTCAGACGCAATCTTGTACTTACCTAGGGGCTAGAGCCGAGTTATGAGGCTCAAGAGAGGGTAGTCATTCATTCAAAGAACACTAGCTTAGTTTGCTTATTACATGGCACAATTCTTTTACAGCATGGTGCTATAGTAAGCTCATTAGCAGTTCTGTAGTTGTACCAAAGCCTAAACAAAATGTGTAAAGTTTATATCAGATCTTAATATACAGCTCCTTTTGGAAGATACTTCCCAATCTCTCCCCCTTATTTCTTTTCTTCTTTTTTCTCCCTTCCATATGAAGGTAAAAGAGTGTTTTTTTTTTTTTGAGAACTAAGGTAAAAGAGTGTTATTAGCAGACCTTAATTACTTCAGCAGTAAATACAGTACTGTTTTCTTATGCCATAGGCCAATAGTGTGATAATGATACCATATTGCTACAATCGCAAGATGCAAAATTCATTATGCGAAATAAATTAGCTTATCTTCTCAATCAGAAAGCTATTCATCTTTGGTCAAACAACATCTTCACCATTACTATACTAATCAATGTGCAAAATCATCTGCATAAAGGTCACTACACTTTATTTCACAATTTTTTCCTGTTCTTAATTTCTTGAATCAACCACCAACTAGGGCCCTAGGCACATTGCACGAAATATTTTGGTCAGCCAATAGTAGGGTCCACCAACAACTTTTTACTGTACTTATATCAGATTCTCCTGTCAGACAGAAAAACTCAAACTGACTCACATCTGACAATTCTCTGACAACACCTTTACAAGGAGAGAGAATGAACTCCAGTTCTTTGTCCAGACCAAAATTGGCGGCTGTTTTGTCATCCTTGATCACCCAACTAACCCTCCTCACTGTCCACCTCCTACAACCTCTGACCACCTCCCCCTCCACCCATATCACCACCCTCCTCTCCATCCACCACCACCTACTCCACTCTCTCTCCACCCTCACCCTCCTCCCCCGCCACAAACGGCGCCGCACCCTCCCCTCCAGCCCCTCCCCCACCCTTTTCAACATGACCCCACAAACCTTCCGGTGGCTTTCGGGTCTTCTCGAACCCCTCCTCGAATGCCGTGACCCGGTAAACCTCCCCCTCAGTCTCACCCCTGACCAACGCCTGGCCATTGGGTTGTACCGTTTGTCATCCGGGTCGGGTTACTCGGATATCTCGGCCCGGTTTGAGGTCCCTCCTGAAGTTGCAGAATTCTGCTGTATGCAGCTCTGCAGGGTTCTTTGTACAAACTATAGGTTTTGGGTCGGGTACCCGGACCCGGATGAGCTTTGTCGGGTTTCAGCCCGGTTCGAGGACCTTACTGGTCTGCCTAATTGTTGTGGTGTTTTGACCTGCACAAGGTTCATGATCATGAGCAAAAATAGTAGTGATAATGACAATGATAGTAACAATGAAGAACAAAGTGTGGCTGCTCAAATCGTTGTCGATTCGAGTTCGAGAATTTTGAACATAGTTGTAGGGCATAGAGGTGATAAGAGTGACTTGAGAGTACTAAAAGGATCAGCTTTGTACGAAGATGTCGAAAGTGGACGGTTGTTGAACTCGAACCCAATTCATGTAGGAGGGGTAAGTGTACCACAATATGTTGTCACACAATGTGGTGATGGTGGTGGGTATCCTTTGCTTCCTTGGTTGATGGTACCGTACAATGACCCAAAACAAGAGTCCGACGAGGAGAGGTTCAATAAGGCGGTAGCGAGGATGAATGTTCCGGTGGTGAAGACTGTTGCGAGTTTGAGGAATTGGGGGATACTTAGCAAGCCTATTGAGGATGAGTTTCGGAATGCTGTCGTGTATATTGGTGCTTGTGCTATACTTCATAATGCCTTGCTAATGCGAGAAGATTATTCGAGTTTGTGTGACAATGTGGATGATTACATGGTTGGTGATCACAGAGTTAGTAGTAGTATTAATGTGCAGCAGGTTTCTGTTGAGGCAAGTCTTATCAGGAATGCATTGGCAACGAAAGCGAAAGACTAAGAGTTCACGAATGTGATTTGATGAAGCATAGATCAACTGAGTTCACGAATGTCACGGTAGTGGACAAGATTGTTTTATGTGGAGATTTTTTGGTGATTTAGGATTTGGTTTCTATTTTTAGGATTGATTCTATTCACAATCAATTATGCATAGAGCTTGAAGGTCTCTTGTTGGAGGCTAATAGCCACCTCTTTCATTTTCTTTGGATGCGATTTAGGACGTGTTTCAAGTGTACATCTAACATAACACCAATCAATAACAAGAGTGAAGGATTCCTCAACTACTTCCCCACCAAAAAAAAGATATATACAATGAGTTGCGAAGGGACAAATGTGCAAAACTCTGGAGGCCTACCTGCCCTCTAGTAGTGTATATAGGTCGTGGATGGACCTTAGGATAAGAATAGTCGAAAGAGACTGGCAAAATGGTACCATAGTTTATCTCCTCATGTTGCCTTTATAATATGATACTCCGTATGATGTAATCAGCAAAAGTTAATGGTCAAGCACTAGTGTCTTTAGTTTAATACTCTTTGTTTTCTTGGTCAATAGAGTGAAATCACGATTGCCATATTGTATTCTTGTAAGTGATGTATTGCAGCTGAGCTATGCTCTAGCTACTGGCCCTCGCAATGAAAGGACCACCCTTTCGATGGGGTACAATTACTTGCATGATTGTGTTAGGTATTGTCATTAACAAAATTCTTTATTTAGATCAAAGATATGATTGTTTTTGGCCCTCAGAAAAGATTAACCAGTCTGCAACAGTACAGCACCTTGATGATACCATATTACCATTTGCGCTTCGAGCTTCGAATCTTCAGATCCTGAACTCGGGATGACAGTCACCTATTGTTTTTGTGCAACGTCCAAGCCCGATACGTCAACAGTAAATAGATCAAAGCCGGCACTGCAATTAATTTCACTTCCCAAGTAACCTGAGGCTTCTTGAAGCTGTTACTTCATTTTGGCAACACAACTTTATGCAGGAAGAATACATTCAGCTTAGCCTCCTAAATTCTGATGGCAGTCCGTGCAATAGAAGCTGCTCTTGTTAACACAACATCACTAGTATGGAACCCGGCTATACTACAACAGAAAACACACCAAAAAACATGCAGACATGGGAGATTGGCAAGTCTGCTTTCCTTAAAGAAGATAAATCATATGAAGGAGACTTCAACTTCTAAATAATCAAATGTCGTACAATATCTGCAAACCTATGGCACAGCATAGATTTACATGAGTATTGGAAGGTTTCATTTTGAAACATAACATCACACACTAGCACGAGACTGTAATCCCCGGGGGACTACTTCCAGAGTGGTGACCTACTGGTGTTAATCAGTATTATGAAGAGCACTCAGTTCACAAGAGTTTCCGGTCCAAAAAAATCACATCCTCTGCAAGGCACGGCTGTGAGAGGTGTTGCCGATAAGAACCCATGGCGTCTTTTTTTGATTCTTTGAAGCACCAGCACCACGGGAAAACTCCAAGTATGAGGGAATTTGTCAAATTAACGAGTCTCATAAGCACCACGACCTGGTCTTCTCCGCTCCTCTTTGTTCTGAGTCTCATAAGCACCACGTCCTGGTCTTCTCTGCTCCTCTTTTTTCTGCAATTTTTTTTACACATTGAAATTGGGTCAGATGAAATTCAAAGAACTGAAAAGTAGGGTCAATTTTTTTAACGTCTTTATCGTACCATAGATGCACCCAGTGCTTTATACTTCTTCTTTTCAAAATGTTTACGAGCCTCCTCTTTCTTCTTCTCAGCATTAAGCTTTGTAACGCTAGGTCGATAAAGTATCACTGTCCGCCCAATCTGGAAAACAGAAGCAGCCCCTAAAGATCGCTCCAACAGACTCACCGCATCCTCCATATCATCTGGGCAGGAACTTTGTAGCTTCAGCTGTTCAATAGATTCATGGATACAATCCCTTAAGTGCTTGAGATTCAAATAAAAGAGCAAAGACATGCATGAAAGTAATTTTTATATGTCTAAAATCAAAACATATTTGACAGCTAGCTGACACTCTTTATTGCAACAGTAGACTCAAAATTGAACGTCGTAATTTGCAAATGGAAAGAGAAAAACAATTTCCAAGTCTTTTGGCATGAACTAACTTGTACTATCACAACAGTAATATAGAAGATTCATGAAATACTTTCATCTCCAACAAATTGAGTTTAGCGCTACTCTTTGGATAGTCTCACTTCCAATCCAACAAATTGTTCTCCATCAGACAGGAAACAACGGCAACATTCATCACCAACAACTTAGAGTAAGAGACTATATCAGACTAATTTCTTGCCATTCACAAACTTATTAGTTTCAAGGGCACACCTCTGTTTATTCCCATCTTAGTACCCTAAGGGAAAAAGGAAAACCTTTCCAACAGAAAGTAGAACAAAGAACAGAATTATCAGACATGATATGCATTGTCTACTGCTAACTTACTGAGCAGACATGATATGCATTGTCAGATCATCAAAGCAAATATTATCAGAAGTCTTGGTTCCTGGTTGAAACTTCCAAACTAACAATGTTTCGAAGTCCAGACATCTCAGAACATAGGTTACAGCAAACAAACCTTCTTCCGTCTCAAACAACACTTAACTCTTCACAACCATCAGTACATTTAAATCAATAAGCGTTGCAATCCGCTAAACCAATTTTCAATCACAATCAAGGCTACTACAAACCATAAATTTCAGAAACAATGCACTATCTGCACAAAGTAACCAAAGCTGTTGTAATTGTAGTGTCGGTATTAAAAAAAGGAGCTTGTATTGTCTTAATACTACCAGAAGAAAACTTCTGCACAGTGTAACAAGAGCTCTTGCAGAGTCGTGTCGTGTAAAAAAAAAAAAGAGCCCATGTACTGTCTACTGTCTAACATTACCAGAAGTAAACAGAAAGTATCAGCAATTAACAAACCTCAAACTTGATTCTCCAACACCCCATTTCCTTAGCCTTCACAATGTTAGTATACTCCGTATTACATAGCAAACCAATTGCACAAAAAACACCCCACCAATTCCAACCTTACAATCCCTTAGTCCTTTTTGTTTTTGTTTTTCTAAACAGCAAATTGCACATCCCTTAATCCAATTCAAGGCAACAAAGCCACCATCATCAACATCACCATTAACCAGACAACCACTAACTTGAAAGCTAAATTGCAAAACCAGCAACTCCCAATCCAACCATCCAAAAAAGTTCATTTCTTTTTCGCATTCTTCTCCTCCAATACAAAAAAAAATCCCATTTTTTTCTTTATCTGTCTAACTCCATTTAACCAAACAGCACCATGTCCTTTCACTTCAATACCAATAGCTACTAAAAGTCCTCACAATGTCAAGTTTCACACCAATTATGAACTTATGACAACTTCAACACATTCTAATAATGCAATAACAACAACAACAATAACAAAAGCAACATAGCCTCAGTTTCAATATTGATCACAACAACAACAACAACAACAACAACAATAACAACACATACTGATAAAACTTCACAGAAAAAAAACATAACCACCCAAAACAATTAACCTTCCTCAACCAACAAACCACAAACACAAACACAGAAAAATAGAAAGCTAAAAAGACAACAACTTTAACCAATTCACAAAAAACCCACATAGAAAACCCCACCCAAAACTCAAAACAAGCTAAAAAAAGGGGTAAATCACTAAAAAAGACTAGTTAACTACCTTAAGAAGCTCATTTTTCTCAAGGGTTTGATCAAGAGCAAAGATAACATTTCCAGTAACACCAGATTTACCAACTTGCTGAGACTTAAGTTTATCTCCAAGGCTATTTGCAAAGCTACCCAACTCTTTCTTTTCTTTCACTGTCAACTTTGGCACTTCTCTTTCTCTCTTAGGCAATGGTATTATTGTCTTTTCTTTTTCCTCTTTTTCCTCTTCTCCTACAAAGGGTTGTTGTTGTTGTGCTTCAGTTTCTGTTTCTTGTTGTTGGGTTAGTATGATGGGTGAGGAGGTGGCTGTTGCTGAGAGAGTTGTATAAAGGGGTGCAAAGAAAGGACGAGAGGATGGTGTTAGTGAGTTGGGTTTTGGGAGATGGAGAGAGAGTGGAGTAGAGGTTGAGAAAGATAGGCGGGAGAAAAGGGTGCGGAGAACAAGGTGTGTTGCTGTTGTTGGTGCCATGGTTTTTGGTTTTGGCTACTGTTTGTTAAAGATATGTTGCTGCTGAAATACTATCAGAATGGATAATGTTTTGGTTGTGTAGAAATAATTTTATTGTCAGGAGGATTGTGTCAGAAATGGGTGTTTGGTCTAGTGGTATGATTCTCGCTTCGGGTGCGAGAGGTCGTGAGTTCGATTCTCACAACACCCCTTCTTTTTTTATCTTTTTGTTTTCCCCTTTGACTTATATAAAGTTCTCTTAATAGCATCCTAGAAGATAGAACCAGTTCTTTTTTTTGCCCGATCACAACCATTGAGATAGCTTCCAAACTGGAGTACTTAGGTTCAGTTTTTTTTCTTTTTAAGATGATTATTGCCTAAGTCTTTTTTTTTTTTTTTGAGGGTGAGAAATCTAAACAAATTAAAACAATTTCTACTTGCCCCCAAGGAACTTCTACTCGTTAGCTTGCTCATGATTTTAGCCAACTACTCCCCCCTTTTCTTAATCTTGTTCCCACTTCCATTTTTTGTATGTTTCATAATCTTATTCCCATTTCTATTTAGGGCTTTAATTTTTACCATTATACCCTCACTACTCTTACCTAATTACTACCCAACCCAACTTAAATTACTCCCACTTGTGCAAGTTGCCCCCTTCTCGACTTGTTCATTGGAGTAGTAGACAACTATATTGAATGGGGATTTGCACTCGATTTTTGTTGTTATTGTTGTAGACAACTATATTGCTAATTTCTCACGGAGAGTAAGAGTACTGGTGAGTGGTGACCATTGTACTACGTGAAGTACAGAAATGTCATAGATATGAGATAGTGAGATAGGACTGCAGCTGATATCTACTGGAAGTCTGGAACGACTAGCAAGTAATAATAAAAAAAAAAGCAGATGGTTTCGAACTTTCAATGGGTCTTTGCAACAACAAAAAAAACTTTCATGGGTCAACAATTCGACCGTTTCAAGGAGCCGCGCCAGATGATCACACCATTAGTCGTTGTGTTGATCGAAAGTGAAATTAAGCTCCAATGCAAACTCATATGCATAAGCGCAAATGCGCAAATCATATATTCATACAATCTTACATGGTACAAACTATGCCTTGCAAGTGAATGGAGCTCATCGTTGATCGGTGTTCAGGAAATGCATTACAAACACATTAAGGAGTAACTAGACAAATTAAAGGGTGGACCACACCACCTCTTCTTCACTAATTGGACATAATGCCAGAAAATAAACCTACCTTGGTTTATTTTCAGGATTATGTCCAACACATAAACCCTAATCCAAAAGGACTTGGTATATATAGAAGAGGTGCCAAGATCCACCCCCTTCACTACACGCATCAATCTAATCCGCTCAGCGCTACACTACACTACTGAACTTTGTCATTCCTTGGACATAAAAGAGGAGCTTCAGTTGTGGCTGCGAGAGGGTGGTGGTGGTGGAATTCGTTCACCAATGGCTGTTTGAATCACTGATATGCCAGAGCCATCTCTTGGGGGACTGAAACATACTGGTAGGAACTCGTCCTTGTCGCAGATGAACTTGCTTTTGCCAAAGTGCTCCGTGAGGTTCTCCTTCCCCTACACACATTAGAAGCATCAGATTTTTTTTTAGTCAGTAATATTCTTTCTTAGAAGCTCAAACAACATGAACACAATGCAAGCACCAATCAAGCAGATGTAACTCACAAAAGAATACTAGCATGCCAGTAACATGCCCTATCGGTTGTCTCTTGTTTACTTCAAAAGAAAAAAATGCATGCCAAAATTTCTATCATTTAAATTGCAATTCATGATGTACATTAGAGTATTAGACATCCTCCTTCTAAACGCATCGCGCCGTACAACATATACCCATACTATTTCAAGACTATATGCAGAAGGTGAGTGTCTTTCATGATGAAAATTTACTTCAGTTAGTACAGTTGAGAGTACATTTACTAGAAACAAAACTTATGCACACTGCAATACCATATATATATTACCAGAAACTTGTGCACAATGCAAAATAATCAAGCAACACCAATAGTCCAACTTCAAACTCAATCAACAAGCTGAAAACTTTGGGGCCGGAAGAGGTACCTGAATCGTGGCATAAGCAATCCGGCAGATTTTAATAGAACTGCAATGCTTCCAACTCTTACCATCACAAGCTAGGTAAAATCTCCAAACCGCCATTGGGTGGGTGAAGTTGACAAATGCAAATCCCTTGTTGGCTTCACTTCTACACCAATACAACAAAACACACGTATCACATTAGCATCAAAACATACAATCATATTAATCTTGAGACAATTTATTTTATGCGCAATCAATCGATTACCTGAAATCAATGGGTAAATACAGGAAGTCATAAGCAAATTGAGGATGACCATTAGCTTGGCTCTCATTCACCACAGAATAAGTTGCTCCCTTGCTGAGTTTTTGGTTTTCGGCTTCGCAATAGTCATCAAGAAACTTGATCAACATATTACGGCTGAAATCATCACAATTCGTTAAAATTGTTACGATTGTTCACTTACTAAACCAAGTATATAAAATGACGACAAAGGAGTATAAAATAACGGTTAGTCCGGGTAATTAAGTAATTAGCAAGTACTTCAATTCGTAGGTTCACAATGCAAAATCATGACTATCCTAGAGTACAAAATTAAACCATGCTCCATACATGACACTTGAGCTCCCTAGCTAGCTCTAGCTGAAGCAGCTAGTAAACCAAGTGGGGAGACTCATTTAATATTCTAATTATTAGTACCACTGTAATTATGTTGTAAGTGTCAAAAGAACAAAGACAACTAATTAATGACAATTGAAATGACTGGTCGCAAATTAAACATTTCATCAGAGTACTATACTACGGAGTAGCTTCTTTCTATCTACAAAAGGGAATTTTTTTACCAGTGGTTTGTAGTGATGCATGATGTCTTAACTTCTGATATGAGAGTTGAAAGTGTAACATGATGATTATTGACTAATTCCAGACACAAAATAGCAGTGACAGTACTCACGGACGACTAAAGACTACACATGCATGAACTAGCTAGTAATGATAACAAGTTTATACTGAACTAAACTAGCTAGTAGCTAGTAGCTATACTACAATCACATCAGTGAAAACACTTGACAAAAGATTAGCAGAGAGGAAAATAAAAGGACTGAAAATAAAGTTACTGTAAAACGTAAGTGTAGCAATTCAATTACGTACGTATACTGATTAGGGATGTTTCTAATCATGACAGTAGTCTCAGAGCCATCCGGCCTCACTGGTATGACTTCCTTTTTCTCTCTTCCCCATTTCTTGTTCCAAACCCTACTCTCAATACCCCTAGAACCATCAGTACTTTTACCATTTTGCCCTCTTTTTTCACCATAATGATCACCAAGCTCTCCCTTCTTCATCCTTCTTGCACTTTGGCCACTACCAGTAGCTACTTCTTTGACTGCAACCCATCTTCCTTTGGGACGACGAGGCGGGTGCAGTTGAGGTAATCTTGGTGCTTTCTTAGGGTTGCCTGGATAATTGTCATGAGGGTATAGATGGTGCAAATGGTTACTATGAGTTGTGATATTCATGCCCATCATTGAAGCTGCATGAGGATGATGGTGATCACCATGATGATCATGAGGGTTAAAATAGTAAGGGGGTTGCTGGTAATGTTGTTGAAAATGGGTGTGTGGAAGCTCAATTGTAGGAGGTGGGGGGAGAGGTAAAAAGTTGGAGCTAGTAGTAAAATTGCTTGGATGATAGTAGCTATTGTTAGGATGAAATTCAATAGCATTTGGGTTTAACCGCCTCATATAGCTACGATTTTGAGCTGGTTTCATCTTATGATTTGCTGCCTCAAGTTACTTTCTAACGATGAGAGAAAAAAAGAGGTAATGGGAGGGTAGGCAAAGGGGCAGTACCCTTGACAATGACCGACTGATCAAGTGAGTTTACTGTATGGTACATAGTACTGCTAGGGTTTTATACTACTCATATTAGGAGATTATGTGAATGTTGCAAAAAGAGGAAAGGTAAGGTCTTTGTCTGAAACTTTTCTTCTTCTACTGATAGAAGCGAATGAAGCAGGCTGCAGAAAGGTGTCAGCTTTTTGTTGATTTTCTATCTTACGAGTATTTTTCAGCTGAGGGAATACGTAAGTGATTTGGGAGTCGGCGTTTTGCATTTTGGACTGATCAGTCTAAATTATTTTTCAGCAAGTCTACGTACACCGGGTGCCACGTCAGCATTTTTTAAAAAATTAACATAGATAACTAGTAGGTCTTTTTATATAACTAATGACTAGTGCGTATTTTTATATGACTAATGACTAATAGATATATGACTAGAGAAATCTTTTAGATAACTAATGTCTCCGAACTACCGACTGACTTTTAGCCACTCATTTTTTTTCCTTTTTAGTTTTAATAAAAAGGTAGTGCCACCTAGGCAGATGTACCCATACACCTGATTTAACCTAAACTGGAAGATTATTTTTTGTAGTGTATTGTTGAGTGAAGAGTAGTAAAAGACTTAAATAATCTTTTCTATTGTAAATGTCCACTAGACTTTTAGTACTTGATGGAAGACTTTTAGTACTACTAATCATCAATAATTTTCAAACTATCTGTTTGAGGAGAGATATGATGGGCGAATCAAGGACTTGTTATTTTCGACTTATTTTTTGGTGATTGGATTAAAAGTTCAATTCAATTTAGTTCATAATTTATGAGCGTGAACAATTTTGACAGCGAAATACATTCATAATTATTTGTATCATTGTATGTCACTAAAAAGGTCTTACAGTTTACCAATGTGGATTTAGTTGGAATAGTAAGCAACTCTATACCGCTTAAGCGAATTCTGGAGTTCGAGATTCAACGTATGTAGAGATCTTCATTTGGAGACTTACCCACCACAGGCAGGTATGCAACCCGAATCGGATTTGGACGTATTCGTTCTGGTAAAATAAACAGGTCAACCAAAAAAGGTCTTCCAGTTTTAAAAAAGTCCACTATAAAAAAAAATCAGTAAATAATGGAGTGTCAAATATTTAAACAAAAATTCTGTTCAACGTAATTCGATTCAGCTGAAATGGACTGATAGATAACTTCCTAACATGAATTGAATTTAGGCATGATAAAATGAAAATTGGCGACACTAGACTTATGGATAGTAGATTCACGGTTCTCGTGTTCCTTTCTAGTGGCAATTTTCCTTAACTTCTTGAACTGAATTGTACTTGATCAAATTTAAGTGAACTGCTAAATGCAATTTAATTGAGCCCAACTACAAAAAAAAATTAATAAAGTGAACTAAACTAAATTAAAAACTTCAGTTCGTATAAATAAAAGAACTAAAGATAAAAAAAAATTGATTAAAAACTGATAGAGTAACCCTTATCAACGACGCTATATTCACTGTTATGGTTTTAATTTGACAAAGAAGATTTGTGCTAACCTTGACCGCCCCTAGGAGGGCAAAAAAAAAATAAAAAAAGGGGCAAACACTATTGGCCACTTATTTTTATTTTTAAAATGGTGGATACCTAAACCTAAACCTATGGCCCGAAACACCGACCCGACTCCACCATCCCTCTTATCTATGACCACGGATTCTCTTATCCGTCGTGACGGATTATCCGTCGTGACGGATAACAATATCTGTCATCACAAATATAAGAAATTGTTGTCACAGATATTTTTGTTAACCAACTAAAAAAAACTGTGATGACGGATCTTGAAGTTCGTCATCACAGATAATGGGTAAAAGTGTTTCCCTCTTTTTTTTGGTTTTGCCCTTCTAGGGATATCAAGGTTAGCCTAAATACTCAATTGACAAATAGTAGTTAGTATTAGTGGTTAAGTGGTTATCGGTTTGTAGTTATAAGATTAGTTTGACCGGTTCAAACTATTATTGGCCATGTTTTGGTAAAGAGCAGTCTAGAAGAGTAGATTAAGCATGAAAATGCTCTTCACCAAATGTTTGTTAACAACATTTTCACTATTCAAGTACATTTTGTACTATGAAACTGGTAACTGCAACTCTCAAACAAGACCTAAATCCTCTTTTGGATTATTTTTCTATCATTCATCAACTGCTTCAACAAATATGGTCGACGGGCTGCAGAGTTCCCGGTGTATTGGCAGACCAGCAGTGTAATTTTGTGATACTATACGTACTCGTATACAAGTATTATACGGAGTACAACTTTTCAGTTTAGGAAAAGTAACTATAAAACGACTTGTCTTTTTGAAGCGAATTGAAGTAGAATAATAACTGAAACAAAATTACCAGTCAAGTACTCCACTACTTTTTTTTTAGAACACACTTTTCTTTTTGGCAAATTTGAGAACACTTACACACTACGAGTATTTTATTAACAATAACATAACGCCATGACAAGTCCGTCAAACGTCAAAAGCCTTCAATTATGCCAATCCAAGGTGACCAATCACCAATGGCTGAACTACTGAAGGAATGAAGTCACAGAGGCACAGAGTATAAGCATGCTTCTGAGGAAGACGCAGAGGCCAGGCAGTTAGAGTGATTGTGTGATTTGTGTCTCATCTGAAATCCGAATGACTGGATCTTTAGCTAAGTATACACTTCATTCAATGCAGTTAAATACGCAAGGCGGTGCTGCTGCCCTATGCTAAATAGCCTTAGGCCGTTAACAGTGAATTAATGCGAAAAAAATAGTCTTTGACTTACTAAACGACATTGACTAATGAGCTACGAGTAATGTTTTAACAGCCATCATGTTGTTAATCAGTCCGCATGGATAATATAGCACTTGTTTATTTATTGTCATTATTGAAGGGAAGAAAGGAGTAACTTAGATTGAAATAAACAAGAAAAAACGCAGTGCTCGATTCTTACCGGCCTCAGTGCCTTCCTTTACACCAAAAAAAAAAAACTATATTAATTGAAATATTTTTACTCCTACACACTGAATTAACTGAGGACTTTCCTCGACATTAGGGCACTACATTAAAATTTGCACATAAATTTGGGAAAAAACTTCTCTAACACTCCGGGTCAATGACCCACCAAATTTTCTCTCTATCTCTTTCTAGAATTTAAGAGGGGTAATTTATTAATTTAAGTGAGATAAGGTACACCTATACTACCGGGTTTCTGACTCACTGGGTTACTCTAGCATTCTCCATAAATTTGCACATATTTCTGTTAAAATTCTTATGAAATTGAGTAAGACCTTTTTGAGTGAAGTATCTATCTTTATAATATATAAAAAAACACTTTTTTTCTTCTAAATGAGACATGACGTTATTGAAAATCAAGCCCTAACCGTAATTAAATCATAAAGACTAAAAAAAAGTTGATGTTGAGATAGAGGGCAAGAAAAGCTTAGAATTAGTACTGAAATAGTGAAATGTGAACTGAAGAAGAACCGTAGTGCTCAATGTTGGATGTGGGCATGAATTATAAGTTGTTACACTCAAAACTCAACATACTGTCAAGTGATTTTGAAAAGGAGACAAATACTGGTCTTTGGTGGGTTTTTAGTCTAGTTTCAGAAGACGGAGGTACGAATGTATGGCACGTTTCCCAGACGAAACAACAAATCCTCCCCCTCCGTTTTGCAGAACATTGCAATCATTACGTATGGTATGGATAGACGATTAGACGGCTACATTGGAGAATGACACTGTAGACGCTAGGCTCGCATTCCAAAGTTGTTTAATTTAACCATGGTCCATGGCCAAGCCAATGTACGCAAGTGCCAATGCAATACTTGGTATCGTGGTATTTATACTCTGTACATAATCTGTAGTGTAAAATTGTACGGAGTAAATGCATGAGCACTACAAAAGGATCACTCACCCCGCTCCGGAGAAAAAGAAAAAATAAGCACTCGCACCACTCAAACAAAAGAAAAAGGGAGGCTACGGTCGTCAGACAACGTAGCAATAATGCAATATTTATCAACATAAATGGATCTCACATCAGTACATCACTCATCAGGTCCATCAGGATGATCATAATCTCTTAATTCTCCAATCAGGTGATGGAGGACAAATTTTATACTCCTAGTATGTTTACTTTGTAGTGAATCAGTGATATATGTATACTCTTTGACGGTACAAGTCTAATTTATTGCGGTGTGCAGGTGTGCTCCTAATGTCCTAATAAGGGCAAGTTTATCCCTACAACTTACTTGCAACTATACACAAATTTTAATGCATGCCACATCAGCTTGCAACTCTATTTCCACCTTCACATTATCCATACAACTTTGTTACAACTCCTTTAAACTTGTGCACATTTATTATGTATTCCAATTTCCAATTATTTTATTTTTATAAAAAAGCTTAGATGTTACAATTTTGAAAAGAAATAAAATAAAATCATGAACAAAAATTTAATGTAGAAGAAAGAGAAAGTTGCAAGGTGAGGTATTTATATGAATACCCCATCTTGCAACTTTAGCAAAGTTGCAACAACATTATCTCTGCAACTGTGGTTGCAACTCACTTGCAACTCATCAAAGTTGTAGGAATAAGGTTGCCCTAAGTTCAAAGTTGCAGGAATAAGATTGATTGCAACGAATTTAATTGTATGGAAGTGAATTTTTTGTTAATTGTTTTTACATTTTAAATGTAATATTAAAATATTTTTAAAGCTTGCCTAAAGTCAGAACACAAATCGAGATTCGAACCCAATAATATTTTTCCGCGACCAGACTATTGAAAAAAGACATCCGAGGCAACCTTTCCTACTACTTAAAAGTCCAATTCTAATTGTATGGATAGTATTTTCCTCGACATTTAGGGCACTATATTAAAATTTGTCACATATTTCTGTATAAAATTCTTATGAAATTGAGTATGACTTGATAAGACCTTTTTGAGTGAAGTATCTATCTATTTTAATATAAAAAAATACTTTTTTTTCTCTCCTAAATGATACATGACGATCATTGAAAATCAAGCCCTAACTGTAATGAAATATGGGAGCCACATAATTTAAGGCTACTAAGGAGGTTTATATGTTAGAAATATAAAAATTATATAACTAAATAGTAAACACTTACAAAAAAAAGTTGATGTTGAGATAGGTTGCAAAAGAAGCTTAGATTAAGGCCTTATTTGGTTGTTAGTAATTTTAGATAGTAATTATTAGTTTTATGTTGTAAGAGGAGTTTTGACTACTCTTAGTAGTTTGAGGCAAAACTACTCGTTAGGAAAATGCTCTTGGCAATAACATTTTAGGATAGTATTTTCATTCTTTTGATAATTTACACTGAAAAGTGCTAACTGCTGATATTCAAATCTATCGTTCCTAACTTACTGTATATCTGTACATCTTAC
>ONZK01003605.1:240668-251042 GCA_900322385.1 Pharnaceum exiguum
TGGAAAAATATTACTAGTATTTTTCAAATTTCAACATATGGTTAGTATGTATTTTGTAAATATGATATATATTACGTAATATATTATATATTAATTTTTTTAGATATATAATATTTTAGGGGGAGGAAAAACGTTTTCCACTCGTATTTAATCGGTATAACACCTCTCTTCCTTCTATTTAAACCTATAGGGATACTATTGGAACGATCTCCCTAACACGTTTTCTGGGAGTTTAGATCTTCAATTTTGTAAAACTATTCTAGTCATGTGATGTAAATCCTAACAAGTTGGGCGCCTGGGCAGTTTATTTGAGCAATAAGGATTGTAATGAAGATATTGGTGGTGAGATTGGTTTTATGAATCCAGCTGTATGCAAACAAGTAATAGGCCATGGGTACGAGCTAGGCCACGGGAATAAGACCTATTTCTAGAGATTGCTTGTTGCCGAATCTCTTGAATAGTGACCATCTCACATGTGTTAATAAGGAACAAATCGCTACGAGGTGGGCTCAGTGGAAATATCTTTTCGTGACTCCCATGACCAATGCTTGTTGGCTACATCTACTATTAGAAGAGAGACATATTTTATTAGATTTTTTTGGGTATGTTACAGAATACAACATATATAGGGTATAAATAGGACCCTAAACAAAACCTAATTGGTTGGACTTGAACCTGTAAAAACAGGTCCAAAACAGCTAAGCAGACTAGGAATCATAATAATACCAAAGTTTATCCCTATGTTGAGTTATACGAAACGTTAGATAGAAGATACCAAAATATTAATCCTACAAGAATTTACATTACTATTTCAGGTTTCCATCCTGGTTGTATGGATATGAGTATGTTCTCCAACACATACCTTTAAGTTATGTCAAAAAAAAATATACTGAGAGAAAATTGTATGGAGTGCAATTGTTTGCATGCAACCACATTTTGCAAATTATCAATATCGACAATTAGACATGTACTCCACTTAAATTAGTCGATTCATAATAAGTTCATCTCTCAAATAGTCAAATGTATTTAAAGTATTAAAGACGACTAGGTGAAACCGTATACGAGTAGTGAACATAGGCTACATTATTCATACCAGGATCACTGGATCAACTTAGACCTTAGTTCACTTAAAATAAGTTATGCATAAAAGTTAAAATTACATATTTGACGTTTGAGTATAGTAGACAACTAGACATGTTCTATCAAATGATTTATTCGCTTGATAAATCTTCTGTATGTGCAGCACCCTTCAGTGCCAATAAAGCGGCACCGTATGCAGCTTCAGTTTGAGAAGCTGAAGTGACTGGTAAACCAAGTACCCTCTCTCGTATTTTTATCCATTTGTCATTCTTAGCACCTCCCCCTGCTGTAAAAACTTCTACCACTTCTGTTGCACCTAGTTCCTTGAGTAGGCCATAACCCTTTGCCTGATTAACCCAAGAAGTTTGAAGGTACAAAACGATGTTGATAGAAGGAAGAAAATACAAGAAATGTAAATCTAAGCAAAGAAGCAGAAGTCGGAAAGGGTAAAGAGTATACCTCTATACGTGCAATGGATTCAAGGATACCATGTAAATATTCAGCATCGTTATCAGGACGAGGATGTAACCTGTTGCAAAGTCCTCTATGTCAGACTGTACTGGAAATTTGCTATTGAAATCTAACTTGGAGGGCAGCTCCTCGCTCGATCGTGGTGGGTGGATCACCTTACCTTGGCGTCATATTGGGATCTGCAACTGGAAACCTCTCACCAACACTAGGCAAAGGGTAGTAATCCAGAGGAGAGGATACTGCAGGATTAATTTGCTCACTCAGGTTCTTCAATTGCTCATCAGTAAAAAGCTGTCTCAGTACAGCACCTCCTGTGTTTGAAGCTCCTCCAACAAGCCACTGATCATCTAGCCGATGACTGTAAATGCCATACCGCGCATCATCTACCCTGTTTCTGCTGAGCAGTTTAATTGCTAGTGTTGAACCCAAAGAAGTGACCTGACAAGAGTCAATTAGAAAAGTGGTTTTGTTTTAGATTAAGATCAAATGTAAATCAATAGCGCAGATGATCTATGACCTACAAAACATCTTTGTGAAATTTCTCGCCGGCCTAATGCCTCCCTTCAAACCAAAAAAAAAACATCTAAGTTATAAAAAAAAACTCACAGTAGCTCATCTGCAGTACACTAAACTGCAGTGTGACTCTTTTTTCTTTTATCAAACTGAAGGTGAAGTGCAATGTATTTGTATGAATGTTTCATGTTCATTTTTCATGATGTTGTTCTGACAGATGCCTAGGAACATTGAGGGCAAGACAAAAAATGGCTTATAGAAGAGAAATCTTACTGCCTTCCCAGGTTCTGAGGCACGAGCTGCAAGGAAAGCAGCAATGCTATCAGTAGTTCCAGCACAAATCACACAATCCTTGGAGAAGCCTGTCACAACATTTCACTAGTTTACATGAGAATCCACTTTAGCCTCTTTAAAGAAACAGTTTATACTTGTTAAACTGTCCAAGTACACCCGATCAAAACAAGGTCAGATGATGCTGGCTACAGTATGATCATCTCCCAAAGTTGCCTCAAAAGGCAAAAGCAAATGAAAACTCTACTAATCTAAGACTCATTTGCTCAATAGCCAAAGAAAAATTAGAAGATGCAAAGGCCGGCCACATGACATATTATTGGAATATCGGTTTCTTAAACCTAATGAAAGGTGTTACAGACGGACAAACCTATGGTCAATAACTCGATTGGCTGAATTTTGATCATCAAATGTAAAAAAAAAAATCATGAGGTTTTGAAAATCTCATACCAAAATTTTCTCTGACATCCTCTTTGATAGGCCCTATAGCAGATCCTGGAGCTATGATTGAAGGTAACAGTGTCGAGTAAGGTTGTGCAAGCAGCCAAGGTGGGTATGCATCATTTTCAGGGTCAAAACCAACCTTGCAAGAATGACAAAAACAAAGTTAATGTATAGAGGCCTGACAAAAAGATTAGCCAATCTGCAAATAACCAAATGTCTGAAACACAAAGCATGTATACCTTCAAAGCATTGTTATAATCCGATATGCCTAACTTCCCATGAAGCAGCCACAATAACCAATCAGCTTGATGCAATAATGCCGCAGACTCCTTTTTTGGGTCAGCAGAATTCCACCATGAGACCAACTTACACAGTGTAGATGAGCTAGAACAGACAGTATGATTTGGAGGAGCTATGGACTTGACCTCTGGAAGAGCATCAGGACAACTCTCATTATACAAAAGAGGCCTATATATTGGTTCCCCTGTCGAGCTGCATACATAATTGTCAAATTTGTAAAAATTACCTTGCTGAAGTCCAGGACATCAACAAAAGTAATTTATAGTCTGTATTACCATTATAATTCTTAAGTAGACAAATTCCCTTCTTTCATAACAGGCCTTGGTGAAATACATACCTGTTTATGATAATAGTTGTTGAAGAAGTACCATCTATAGAAATGGATGCAACAAGAGGTCGGAAGTGAACTGGTACAGCTTCAAGTAGCGAGAATAGTGTCTCACTCCATGATCTTATCCAGTCTTTGGATTCTCCATTCTATCTAGACAATACACAACAAAAGCTAGTTCCAATTTATTGCTCAACATAAGGAACTGGATAGGGGAAAGAGTGAAAGATTCACTGAAATTAATCTTTCATTTGCTGAGGCAAGTTGTCTCATTTAGGTAATCTAACCAAGGTACTTGTGCTGGGGTTCCTCTAGGCCAAAACAAACTTCAATTTTACTGTTTTGTGTTGCAGCCTATATTGAAACTGACCAACTCACAAGCAAGTGAAACCAGCTACTACCAAATACAATGCTACTATGATACTATCAATTACCAATAATGTAGCAAAAGAAGCAATGAATTCTGAAGGAAACAACGCACAAGCGGTGAACTTTTCCCACAATGGATGATACTGAAGTTTTAACAATCTATGAACACTGAATTTCCAACACAAACCAAATAAACACTAGCATAGTAGCTATACATGATACATTAGTTAATGAGTAATGACATAATGTACAATGGTTAACCCAAGGTAAGCTTAGCTTACCATATACATAGGATATTCGCGCTTGGCCTCAGCTCGAATCTCACCATGTTTATCAATGAGAGCATATCTAGCCCCTGATGTACCAAAGTCCATACCAAGGTAAAGCCTCTCTTGACCACCTGAAAGACCTGACTTTACTTCACTAAGGCTGTCCATTGATGATGTTATTGATCTTGCCCTAACTCTAAGCTTTCGTATGTGTCCTGAACAATAACCTTTCCTTCCTAATAGTGTCCCACCATTTATATTACCATGCCCTGAAAAAATGTTGGCCACTAAGATTTTAATATTCAAAACAAAAAACAAATGTAGCTTGATCAAGAATGTGTTGATATGAAAAAATTTCATCCATCAACATATCAAGTGGGCTGGCTTAGAAAAGAGACAATATTAATGATAGTTTATGAGTGATCATGATCAACCATGCTACAACATTTTGTGCTGTTAAACTATATCACTTGTCATTTACAAAGCAATGTCTAAGGCTAAACTACACTAGTACATTGGCGATATGACAATACTAAGAATAAGAAACAAAGAAATGAGAAAATAAAAATTACCCTGAAGGTGAAGCAGAGAGGAGAGGCACCATGTTGTATGGTAAACTGAGGCTTGCATTTTCCTCCTATCGGTTTCCTTTGCCTCTATGATTCCCTTCCTCTCCCGCCAGGATAAGGAAAAATTAACCAACCTAAGCATTAAACCACCACCTCTTATTGAGTGGGCCTAGAGAATCATGTTTGTGATAGTATAGTACATATTATAGTCCATATTTCACCACCAATAAATTTCCATGCTAGGCCCATGTAATAAGTCTAGGTTTGGGCTACCAATACCACTGAAACAGACCACAGTGACAGTGCAAACAAGTCATGCCATGGCCATCGAATGTTGATACGCATTTGTTTGCTTTTAACTACGCCATGTAAACCTACAAGACACTATATGGAGTAAACTTAATCATAATTGCTGAATATATAAAAACACATGATCAGAGAATTTTACAACTTTTAAACATGTTTACTCTGATTGTAGTGGATGCAAATCGAGCTGGTTTAACTTTGATATGGTTATATTATTAAAAACATCTAGAGTTAGGAATGACTCGAATTAGACTAACCGAAATGTAACTGTTAAAAAAAATATTGGAGGTTTTTATGTTATCTCGTACAATTTTCATTTATTAGCTTTTTTCTACAACAACAACAACAATAATCATTTAGTGGAGGTGCTCAGGGGACACTAAGTACACAACTTGAATTGGGCCATGCTAATGCCTAACCAAGATTTCAGACCACAAGTACGACGATCAAACATCACCAAATGCCAGATTGCCTTAAGCTGAAACAAGGTGAATCTGGCATTAGAAAGATCTGTGGAAAGGAGCTGTAGAGCCCACATGGCAACTAAAATAGGTCCTCGTGGCACGTGAGCCACTTATGCATGCTAGTAATGTCTATTGGCAAGTGACAGCTAAACTAACTTGCATTCACAGTCACATAAAGTTAGGGAAGGGGGAGCCAAGAAGGAAAGGGAGAGGAGTAAAGGACCACAGTAGCAATGAGAAGGTAGAGCTACATGTGCCATAGGAGAAAAGCCATGAAAAAGAGACTGTCAAATGATAAATCCTGAGCTATTCTTTGCTTGTACTCTTCTTCAGAAAGAATATGTACAGTGTTGCATTTTTATGCAATTTTGAAGAAGCAAATAGTGCTGAGTGCAACCCCACAATCTTATGTAACAGCATATATATACTCCGTATCCAGTATGAATGTATATATGAACATGACTTCACTCAAATTTGGATCAAAAATTGCAAATTCGCCCCTAGATCGAGTCATCGATTGTACAATCTCTAATGAAATGATTAACTGATTATGCTCCTGAATTCTGATTGATGATATGTTGTACTAAATGGTACGGTCATCTTTAATTTTAAAATGACGGCGAATATGCATTGTCTCAAATACAAAGACCGTTAATATATACTCCTGTGCTGTGATGATTTATTATAGATTAGCATATCATGGCTGAATCAGTTTAGGACAAATGAAAATTCAATGGATCATGATAAAATGCGACGTCTTCTTTTTCGAAATCTGATGTATCTTGTCCTCCCAACCTAGCTAAGTAGGTGATTGCTTCAAACAAACAACTCGAATTTGGAAGATGGATAATCAATGTTAATTTATTCGAGCACCGGAAAGTTATGTCTCACCTTTCCATTTCATTGTCCACTAGATTAAGTGAAGTATGATCAATCAGCAAGACAAATCAATGAAAACTTTTCTCATAAAGGATCACGAGAAAGTATATAATATGAATTAATTGTTGCTAATTAGGATGGACATATAAGACAACTAATCTTGTATGATTAATTTCATTGTTGCACATGCACATTGGATGCTTGTCTTAAGTCAGCATCATCCCCAATTCCCCATTATTCCCTTAAATCCCTTTCCCTTAGAGGAAAATCACACTGACGTCTTCTATTTTTTTTTTTGTCGGCAGGGGATACAAAATGACACTGATCTCAGTATATTCTCGCTGTACTACTAGAGTACCAGGATAGCTAAAACTAAAGTACTGAAGTACGTCTTTTAATTTGCACCAAAAGAAAAAAAAAATACTCCGTAGTGCTTATTTCGTTTCGTTCCACTTTTAATTGGCATAAGTTGTGAGTTCTGACCAAAAACACATCATTTAAAGATTTCAAATGTATTAAGAAAAAAATAATCAAAAAACTCATTTTATTGTAAGAAAAATGTAATCAAAGGTATGTTTCAAAAACTTTACAAACAGTATACTTGACATTCATTTTGAGACGAAGGGAGCAACTAGAAACTTTGTGGAGAGCATGATGACTTGATCACTTGACTACTCACTTGAGAGTTAAATCTTAACTACTTGTTCAATACTCAGTATGGGACAATGTACGAGAAAAGGCCACAAGAAGAATAATAGCTTGAAGCATTGAACGGTGAGGTACTGAGGTGTAATATTGTACGAAACTTCTAGACATGTTGTTTAAAGTTGGCCCCTGAGAGGACTCCCATATGTTGGCGACATCAAAGTTCATGTGCAAAAAGTCCATGGATGTTCGAAAAGGCAATCTGGTGTCACGTGGAAGAGCATCTCTAATCCCTTCGCCGTCCATATTAATCTTCCTCCCCTTAAAATTCTTCCACTCTCAATGCTCTCAACCACAACCCACTATCACTGTATCACTCACAGCCTTTTGACCCTCGACTGCATAACTGTTTGACCTATTAAATTAGTGAGCAATAGATATGTTAAAACGATCATTTTTAACTTCTATCATCTTTTTTTATCGTACTATTAAGTATGAGTTGCTACTTGCTAAGTTGCTAGCAATCCTGATAAGATAAAAGTCGTCTAAACTAAACTAAATCAACTGCTTAATGTTCATTTTCGCACAAATTCTATGTTCAAATTATTGCATTCCCTATTCAAACAATATAAATAGTTACTTTTTGAGCCTCCAATATAGAAAAATGCAAACGATTAAGTGTTGTTCTTTGCACCCATTTTTCTTCTTCTCTAAGGGTGTATTTTGATCGGTTGGAAAGATTTGAACTGAGACTGAACTGAAAAAAATCTGGAAAAAAATACTTAACTGAACTGAAAAAACTGAAGGCAATTAAAATTATAACTAAAACTAAACAAAACTGAAAAAAATTGAACTGTATTATTACGGACGAACAAAACACAGCCTAAGTGCATACAAGTATATGCCCCAAATGTCCTTTGTTTTATTTATTAACGAGTTGGGGTAAATAAGTTTGGGTAACGTTTTCACTGGAGAAGAATTCCCTCGTGTATTTATGAGAGAAAAATATATGCATAGTTAAATTCATCCATGATCCATCCTACATCAAACCATGTACTCCGCAGAACGTTTTATCAGTAATTGAGTGCATTTGCAGACTTCTTTTCGTTAGTGTCCGCTCGTGTTGCTTCCGCAAAGTTCCGCAATCGCTCTTTAGTAATTACTTGAAATAAATTAAGTGGAATTTCTCATTTAACTTGGTTTCTTGATGGATTTCAATATTTCACGGCCTTTTCCAACAATCTTGCGGTGCGTGTCGTTGAGGCCCTCAGGAACTATCAAATTTTCCATGAGTGATGCCATACGCAATCTTTCCGTACGTGTTGCCCACTTCGATTTTATCTCCACATTGCGACAGACTAAAATGGTCCGACCTTCGATTTTTTTATTTTTTCATTGCTTTCGGTTCACTAGTGTTTCGCTCCAATTACATTCTAACATGATCCGGAGTGTATACCTGGTTGTGATGGGTAAATCTCTCAAGAAAAGTCTCTTCATATATCAATACTCGAACTCGAAACCATACATGGTATAGAACTACTTACCACTCCTTTAATAGCCGGCTTACTTAAATGATTTGTTGTCATATAACTGATTAGACTAGAAAAAAGAAGCTGCTAAATTTTAGATTCATGTTTTAAAAACTTCTTAGGTTAATTTAATACTTTAGTTCTTACAATAATACTTCGTCTTTGCAACAATCAGCCATTCTCGGGTTCTTTATATGAGCTTGTTTGATATCAACTTCAAACTAGCCGCATACTCTCAAACCAAAAAAAAAAAACTAGCCGCATACTCTCATTGAAGTAACACAATCACAACCAATATGTGGTGGAGTGGTAAGTAGTTTTATACCGCTTAAGCAAGATCTTGAGTTCGAGCCTCAACGTATGCAGAGACCTTCATTGGGAGACTCACCCACCACAGCCAAGTGTGCGACCCGGGTCGGGTTTGTACCAAACGGGTAACAAAAAAAAATAACATAATCACAAACATATCCATACTCACAAACTAATTTCATTACCCTATTACTTCCCACAATTATTGTTGTTGTTGTTATTATTACTACTAGCAAGAAAAAAGCAAAGACAATATCTTCTTAACACCAATTATGCTATGTATGTAGTCAAAATCAAATAGTAAGGCTATGTTGTTCTTTACCATCCGAGGAAAGTGCCCTAACTTTTCTTTACCATGGGATAAAAAAAAAAAAGACTATAAGTTATTCATTTGTAGTCTTATAGATCAGATTTTTTAGTCCATTTCAGTTTAAATTATAATTTTAATTGTATTCTTTTTTTTTTCCGATTTGGTTAATTGTGTTTTTATTTTATTTTAGTTCACTTTTAGTTCAAAGTCTTGTAAACGAACAAAACACACCCTAATTATGTTCAAACTAATAGTCAAAGTTTAAGGTCTAGAAATATTTTTATGCTGTATCATACACACTAGTCACTAGATGTAAGTTTTGTGACCTGTAACTTGAAAATAGAAATGTAGTCCACTCAGGCTGTGTTTTTGGTAGTACTATAGTTCATTTTTTTTTTCAATTCAATTCAGTTTAGTTTTTTTGAGTCCAGTTCAGTTTATTGTTAGTTATAATTTTAACTGCCTCCAGTTTTTTTCAATTTAGTCTATTTTTTTTCTTCAGTTTTTTCATTTCAATTCAATTTCAGTTCATATCTTCTCGGCCGAGCAAAATCACCCTCATCTTATCCAATAATTTTTAGGGTGTGTTATACGTCTCCAAAATTTACTACTCAACATTAAGCAATTGACGAACCCAATTAGATAACATTAAATAATTAATTAAGTATTAATTAAAATGTTGGAGTAATACATGGTAATCACCGAACAAGAGTACCAATAAACCTCATCTTCACTCTTCCTCAGTCCTCACACTACATTTCCCAAAATCGACCAAACAAACAAATTCACTCACTCACTCCAGTCGCGTCTAGTCCACCTCCTTTAACCCCCTTCCATTGTCAGTTTTCACCCCCGCCACCCAAAAATCCCTTCAGTCAAAAAGATTCCACTTTTGTCCTTGTCCCCTCCAGCCTCCTCTTTTTCACTGTTTCATTTTTACTATTCATTGTACATCATCAACTACCACCACCCGCCTTAATCACTGTGCCCAATCACCTGCCTGATAATCATCATCAACCCATCAGTAAATGTAAATTCTTCCCGCCCATTCCTCTCTCTCCCCTTGCCACGTCACTCCCCCTTGCCACGTCACCCTCATTTTGAATTTTTGAACTTCCCCTTTTCTCATTTTCTTTTACCTTTATTTTCATCACCCTTTTTATTAGTAGTCCACTTTCACTCCCTCCCTCATTTAGTCTCATTTCTTCTCCCCCACCCCTCTACTCCTCTCTCTCTCCTCCCCCCTCCCCTCTCCGGCCACCCAATAATTAAAAAAAAAAAACAATAAATTTAATTAT
>ONZK01003607.1:14181-35276 GCA_900322385.1 Pharnaceum exiguum
TCCTTAACTAATGCACAGTATCTAATATTCCTACTATAGTTAAAATCTAGGATTTCAAAGGAACATAATGAAGAATAAAGGATATAATTCATGCCACTGATTTGATAAGTTATGCTGTAATTAATTGCTACCCCATGGAGATGGCCACGTTAGAAAACCAGAAAATAAGACTAGTAATGTTATCAAAGCTTGCCATTGGACAGTCACCAACTGGTAGCATCTAGAATCTTTAAATAGAGACCAACTAAACACAAAATTCTGAAGATTCTTAAACTTGCAGTAACATATGTTATCTTATTATGATTTGATCTTACAGCTTGGGTTGTTTTTCTCATGCCTTCTGGCTACTGTTATCCTAATTTTGACTTGCTTTCCTATTTTGAACGCTCAGGTTCCGAAGCCAGTGAGTTACTTTTTGGAGGCTCATAACGATGATAAGGGTGTAAAGCAGATTCTGCGTTTGATACTATCAAAATTTGCAAGGCGCCAACCTGGCCGAGCAGACAATGATTGGGCTAATATGTGGCGGGATTTGCAATGTTTGCAGGAGAAAGCCTTTCCTTTTCTGGACCTTGAGTATATATTGACAGAATTTTGCAGAGGGCTCCTGAAAGCTGGAAGATTCGGTCTGGCTAGGAACTATTTAAATGGTACAGGTTCAATTAGTTTGCCACCTGAGAAGAGAGAAAACCTTGTGATTCAAACTGCAAGAGAGTACTTTTTCTCGGCTTCGAGTCTATCCTCCTCTGAGGTATGTTTGAAGAAGCTTCAGTTGTTCGTGTTGAAAATTACCTTTTGTATCGTCTCCCCCAGTATTTCCCCCTTTCCTTGACTATATTTTACTTTTTTAAGTGTTAAGTGTACAATTAATCCAGTGGTCTTTTGATGTTTTGATGGAAAGCCTGTATTTGGATGCAGGCTTGCCCTCATCCCTCTCAGGGATTTTACATATTGGAATTGTTCTTTTATGTGCTTCCTGGTTTAAGCTATTCCTGATACATAAAGTTGGCTATCTCCACTACTTTTTGCAGATCTTGAAGGCTAAGGATTGTCTTGATCTTATCCCTAAAAACTTGAGTGTAAGATTGGAGGCAGATATTATTGATGCCTTGACGATAAAATTGCCAAACCTTGGTGTTAATCTTCTGCCAATGCAATATAAGCAAATAAAGGATCCCATGGATGTTGTCAAGATGGCTATCACTAGTCAGGCTGGAGCATATCTGAATGTTGATGAAATAATTGAAGTTGCTAAACTTCTTGGTTTAAGTTCCCAGGAAGATATTTCTTCTGTTCAGGAAGCTATTGCCAGAGAAGCTGCAGTTGCTGGTGATCTGCAGTTGGCTTTTGATTTATGCCTTGTTTTGGCAAGAAAAGGCCACGGTCCTGTATGGGATCTCTGTGCTGCAATAGCTAGGGGACCAGCCATTGAGAACATGGAAGTAAGCTCTAGGAAACAGCTTTTAAGCTTTGCTTTGTGCCACTGTGATGATGAATCTATCGGCGATCTACTGTATGCATGGAAAGATCTTGATATGCAAGGCCAAGCTGAATCTCTGATGGAGCTAACTGGGACTACCCCTGACTTCACTGAATCATCTGCTTTGGCAGGTGAATTTGCTGAAGGTGAAGAAGCTTATCTGAGTAAAATTAAAAGTTTACTTTCTAAAGTTGCCAAAGACCAGCCTGTGGCAAATGGAGCCAGTTGGGATGATGTTTTAAGGGAAAATGGGAAAGTTCTGTCATTTGCTGATTCGCACCTTCAATGGTTGGTTGATTTGAGTACTGACACAGAACTGGGGAAGAAGTTTTATCCCAGTTCACTCCCTGCAAAGCAATATGTATCAGCGAGGACTCAAGCTGTCATAACTATTTTATCCTGGTTGGTTAGAACTGGATTTGCTCCTAGGGATGATCTGATCGCGAGTCTGGCTAAATCCATTATGGAACCTCCGGCTACAGAGGAGGAGGACATTATTGGCTGCTCTTTTCTTCTGAATCTCATAGATGCCTTTCATGGCGTCGAAGTAATTGAAGAGCAGCTGAAATCAAGGGAGGATTATGAGGAAATTTGCAGCATTATGAATGTGGGAATGACTTATAGTTTACTGCACAACACTGGAGCTGAGTGTAAAGTTCCACTTCAGAGGAGAGAGCTGCTGTTACAGAAGTTGCGCGAGAAGATCAGTGCAGGTGAATGGTTTTCTCTCTTTATGCTTAATGCATGTCCTTATGTTTTGCCATTTGATTTTCTTTTAGAATGTACTTCCATTCTTATCGTCATCTGTCAATGATGTGTCTCGAATTAGATGACCTTGATAAGGTTGACAAAGAACAATCCACATTTTGGAGAGGTTGGAAACTGAAATTGGAAGAACAGAAGCGTGAGGCTGATCATACGAAGATGCTGGAAGAACTGATTCCGGGAGTTGACGCTGCACGGTTTTTATCTGGGGATTCACACTACATGAGGAGTGTTGTAATGACCTTTATTGAATCTGTGAAATTGCGGAAGAATGCAATCCTGAAAGATGTTCTCAAAGTAGCTGACATGTACAGCTTGAATCGCATTGAGGTATATGGTTTAGCTCTGGGAATAGTTTAGGCTCATAATGTCCATTTTGTTACATAAGTCTCTGTTCAAACAATTTATGTGTTTATTCTTTGTATCATAGATTTAACACATTTCTTCTGCAGGTCCTGCTGAAGTTCCTAGCTTGTGTCCTAGTTTCTGAGGTTTGGAACAATGAAGAAATAGCCAGTGAAATCTCAGGTTTCAAAGGAGAAATACTTGAGCTTGCAGCAGAAACTATAAAAATCATAATCTCTGAAGTGTACCCTGTGATTGATGGTTGTAACATGGAACGGCTGGCTTTTATTTTTGGTCTGCTTTCAGAGTGCTACTTTCATTTGGGAGGGAAAACGGAATTTCATCTCTCAAGAACCAAACAGACAAATTTGAATACTGCATTAGGCAATTTTTATGTGGTTCTTCAGCAGGAATGCTGCCGTGTCTCTTTTATAAAAGGTCTTGACTTCAAAAATATAGTCGATATAGGTGTGGGAAATTTGAACTTCAAACACTTCAATCAGGAAGTATGTGAACATATTAATGAATCTAGTGTGGAAGCGTTGGCAGAAATGGTTCAAGTACTCCGTAGTGCATGCACTGGTGGAAGCACTGACGAGCTTATGTCATCGCAGGATGTGTACAGGTATCGCGTTCAGACTGAACTGAAAAATTTAGAGAACCGTGCTAGAAAATATCATCTCCAAAATCCTGAAATCCTGCAGAATTTGCTTAGTGATATGGAGCAGACATATGATGCTTGCAGAAAGCACATCAAAATCTTGGAATCTCACAGTGCTTTGGTCATCATAAAGCAGTTTTTTACCGGGGTTATCCCTTTACATGATTGTAAAGAGACTACGCACAATGATGTGACATGGAAAGACTGCCTTATTGTGCTTCTTAACTTCTGGACGAGATTGAGTGATGATTTGCTGGAGATTGCTGGTAGTTCAGAAGAGAAGCATGGGGCTTTTGTATTAATGGTTTGTCTCAAGGTGTTACTAAGGTTGATCATGGATGGAAAAGTTACACCAAGTCAGGGATGGGGTTCTGTTTACTATTATGCTAACTATGGCTCATTAGTTAGTCCTGAGGCCGATGAATTTTGCTTCTGCAGAGCCATGGTCTTATCTGGCTGTGCGTTCGGCTGCACAGAGGCAGTCTTTTCTGAAGCAATTTCACAGTGTTCAATTGATGAAACTGAGAAAGCTGGCTCAAGGAATGGAATAGGTTTCCATGATGTGTGTGACTTGTATACAAGCTTACTAGAAAGTATTTTGTCCAACTTAGTCCATGATTCCAGTGAACAACAGAGCTTGCGGAACCTTTTATTATCTCTGAGTAGATATGAAGGTGACTTGGAGGCACTGAAGATGGTCCGGACTGCAGTTTGGGAAAGAATAGCCAAGTTTTCTGATAACCTTCAGCTTCCCAATCATGTGCGAGTTTACATATTGGAGGTAATGCAATCTATTTTGGGTGGAAACATGAAGGATTCTCTAGAGCAGGATAGAAATATTCTTCCTTGGGAAGAATGGGATGAACAGAATTTCATGAGCAAGAATACTGACTTTGTTGCAGAGGAGGCTACCACTAATCAGTCAGTTGCACCTGATAGGTTCAAGAATACTTTGGTTGCTCTAAAGACAACTCAGTTGGCAGCATCAGTTTCATCTGACTTTGAAATTACAGCTTATGATCTCCAGTCTATTGATTCGGCAGTGGTCTGTTTTTCAAAACTGTGTCAAGCAGCTGATTCACGTGTTCATTTTGATGCCCTGCAGTCGATATTGGGTGAGTGGGAAAGCCTATTTGTGGTGGAGAAAACCAAAGAAACTACTGCAGAGACATCACTAGCATCTGATACGGGTAATACTTGGGGTGATGATTGGGATGAGGGCTGGGACAGCTTCCAGGATGAGGAGCCAATTCAAAAAGAGGAGAGAGAACCGTCTCTCTCTGTACATCCACTGCACACTTGTTGGTTGGAAATGCTAAAGAAACTTGTGATTTTATCAGAATTTGACGAGGCAATGAGACTAATTGATCAGTCTTCTAGGAGATCCGATTTGATGTTGATGAATGAGGATGATTCCTGTTACTTGAGCCAGATGTTGATTCAGACTGACTGCTTTATGGCTTTGTTATTAGTGCTGCTGCTTCCATATGAAGCTGTACAGTTGAACTGTCTAGATGCAGTTGAAGTCAAGCTCAAAAGCGAAGGTTTTCCGGACAGCGTTGATGATAGGATGTTTTTACTTCTTATTTTCTCCTCTGGGATCATTTCTAGTGTCATCTCCAGATCTGCCTATGGAGCTACTTTTTCCTACATTTGCTACTTGGTTGGGAATTTTTCTCGCAAATGTCAAGATGATCAGTTATCAAAGACAAGTCAGACTGTGGCAGATATGAAAGGTGCAGAAGGCTTCAACCTTACTTTCAGTAAGATATTATTCCCTTGTTTTGTGTCCGAGCTGGTGAAGGCGGATCAGCAAATTTTAGCTGGATTTCTTGTTACAAAATTCATGCACACAAATCCTTCACTTAGCTTGATCAATATTGCCGAGGCTAGCCTCAAAAGATTCTTGGAAAGCCGTCTACAAGCCCTGGATCAGGCCTCTGTTGACGAAGCCAGAAACCCTAGCATTGTACAAAATACACTAGTCAGCTTGCAACAGAAGTTGAAGAACTTGATTCGATCTGCGATATCGTCACTGCCAAACAGTACATAGGTTAATTCAGCCTACCCGTATGTATTTCAACAGATAATTGTTCTCTTTTTGTATTTGTCAAGCTATTTCCATTTTTTTTGGTGTCAAGGTCTGTAGCTTCATAGGGTAGTGAACTAGTGAGCCGTTATGGCTTGTACATTAGACAAGTTGTGATTTTCTGTCGAGTTGTACATTCAAGGGAGCACCGGAGCAAGATGGAGTTTAAATTTGTTTCTGAAATGAAATGGCTAATCAAGCTCGATACATAATCCACTGATAATCTGTCAGATATTACCTCTGGCGAAAAGGTATAAAAGAATTACAGTCTACTCGCAGTATGCTGTCCAACTGTTTCTTGAGTGTTGACGTCGATGCCATAAATCTGACATGACATTTGGATAGACATACTTGTGAACTTAGTGGAGTTTACTTTGTCCTTTATATTTGTTTATTTATGGTCACAAAATATTCCATTTTGGCGCGCGGTAAAAAAGGTGACAAAAAGTGATACTTAGCGTTAGTTATCGGTTACATCTTACATGCTTCCTGCCTTATAAATGCACGTGTCGACATGTTCAAAACATTAAAAATTTCAGATATAAACGAGTGGTCAGTGACTGGATCACTGTTATGTTATCTGATGATACAGTAAGTTAGATACAGAAGCCCAAGTTAGTTTCTGAAAAGCTACGAAAGGTCAAAAAAGTGACCAACTTTTGTACTTCAGTTATTTAGGAAGTAACTAGATAGGAAACATGACATATGACATTTGGATAGACATATGAAGTAATAGTGGAGTCCTGATCTCTCTTTCTCCCTTTGCCACCTAAGATAAACCGTTCAGGGGGAGATATAAAGTCGATCTTGGTATTAAATCTGTGATTATCATTGTTGGAATGGAAAGGTTACCTGCAGACCTTTGCTTTAAGATCTTCTGTTGCTTGGATTATCAGAATTTAGCAACTGCCCAAAAAGGTCAGCTAGCTCAATTGTCACTATTTTGCCTTTTTCCTTCCTGGGATTTTTTTCTCTGCCATTTCTTTTCTGGGATTGTTCTTACTTGCACTCTTCTCATTTCAAGTCATTTATTGTAATGGTTTTGACTTTTCTTTCAGTTGATCAATGATCATATAGTGTTGGATTGCTGAAATTGATTGATCTTTATCATAAAGAATGTCTCCTGTTCACTTCAACTTTTAGCTTGTCTGAGGAATCATGGAGCTGTTGATCACATGGTTATGAGGTCTGATTTGATAACTGATATAGGGATCTGAAAAGGGTAGTCTGAATTTCATCCCTTTGATTTCATTATGCTAAGAAATCATCATAGAATAATTCTGTGTTTTTGCATGATCTATATTAAGATTGGGATCAGAGATAGAGATGATTGGGGAGTTCCTAGCCTGTAAAAGTGTAGTAGATTGTAGAAAAACCTTTTTCTTTCTTTCCTGCGTTTATATCAAAAAAATGCAGTGATGACTGATTGACTGGTGCGAGGAATATATAATTGTTCAGTGACTTGAGGATCAGTGACTCAATTATCGAGATTTCCCAGATGTGTATAGACCTATTTGTCATATGTGTTAGTGTGTGTGTGAGCATGCTGTTTTGCTAGTTTATTCTCACATTTCCTTCAGTTTCTTATTGCTTTCAAAGAAGAAACACACTGAAGTGTGTCATCATCTGAGACGTGTGGATACTTGTGAATGTGAAGTTTGCAGGAAATGGAAGGCCTTTGGCTCAGACGACCTTTTGTGGGCTAACCTTTTCAAGGAGAGGTGGGGTGAAGAACGAGCAGCGTTCTATGCCCCCGTTGATTCTAAATCATGGAAAGATGTGTATGAGGTGCAAGACCGCTGTGATCGAGTTGGATTGTAAGTTTCTGTGAAGTCGTGTCCCGTTAATCTTTTCTTTTCTTTCGTGCTTATTCGACTAATTGAGCACTTAATGAAACCTGTTGATTAGGGTGGAGGCCACTTGGTAGTGTGGTGCAGTTGGCAATAGATGATTATTGGGGGAAGGGTCTTAACATGTCAGCTTTAGAGATGTTTAGGCACCATTCCAAGACCCTGTCAGTTTCGTTATACAGTCTTCTGCAAGCCTACTGCATTTTCTCTGAATAAATTCTGGGTTATGAAGTGGCTGAATCAATCTGTCAGTAACTCAGTATTAAGTGGTGCTAATCCTGTCAGTGTGTCTTCTATCAAAGTACTCTTTTTGAAAAGAAGTGTTTTTGCTTTCTGAACTGATTTGGATTTGCGCCGCACAGTATCGCTTGTACAAAATGCACTATATCAACATCTGCCATGTATCTGTTGTCTTGTTCTCAAACAGTATTTTAAGGTGCTAAAAGCTTCTAAAAAGTTTGAGGGTCTTAAACTCAAATTATGTATAATAAGCCTGTAGCAACTCAAATTATGTATAATTAGGATGATTATTTCTGCAAACTGACTCTTTGTCCTCCCTCTTTTTCTGGTGACCTCAGAGGAATGAAAATAATCAGGGAAGGGGTGGACTACTATATGATTCACCGTGGCGAAATCCAGCGCTATCTGGGTTCAAGAAAACAGAGAAAGACGCAAGATGCGAGCTCCTTGACTAGACAACATAATGCTGATCCTGAAGGACCTTCTGAAGAAAGATCGAGCTTTGGAATCCTGGAGAGGATCCTTTTCTTCATTGGGGATCTTGAAGTTGCTACTATTGATGCAAAGCGCAGCCGCATGGTCTAAGTGATGTTAAAGCATCTGTTCACAAGTCACGATTACATTTGCTTGTGTTGCTAACTGATTGTCTTCACCGTGTTTATAAACTTTGTAAATCTTATATTTGCAGTGCGTCTATTCATTCTTTAGCTCCTGTAAAATATAGAAATGTATTCGGGATCGCCCAGTCCGTCTTCATGTAACCAAATAAATAGATGAAGCAGGTACTTGTTCAGTAATGTGCAGATACAGAACGTTTGACGCCCATTCACAAGCATATAGATTTGGTTTTGAGACTCTTGATAGAATGATAGTTCAGTGATATTGCGTCACGAGTTGTCATTAAGTGTACTATGAATGGGGGACATTAGTTGATGCATACACTGTTGCCAACAAAACAAATTAAATCGGTGCAAGGTACTCCGGTGTAAGATAAAATTTGCCTGGTATTAATCTCTAAAAAACACTGGTGGTGTTTACTAGCTGTCCAAAACTGACAAGGTTTAGAAGAATGGAAACACATCGCTCAGAAAACTGAGAACGTCGATTTTTTTTTGCATCAAGTAGCACCAATTATGTTGCTTTTGAAAATAATAACAGAATGTTGGCACAAGAATTTTGATTACACCGAACCCATTACCGTACACATCAAAATGTCAGCACTACGTTTCCCAGAATAAGAAATTCTGTACGGAGGCCAAAAGTGAAAACCCAACACTAGATCCTCAATTCCTCATTCATCTCTCGGCTCCTGGGTATGGGGGGAGAGGAGCATGATGGATTGAAGAATTGCATCCTAAGACTGACGAAAGCCTCGTACTACCTAAGTACCTATACAGCTCTAGTGGAGCCCCGATTTGTATGTAACTGAATTATCTAACCATTATAGAACAGCTGCAAAAATTAATCCATGAGGTCACAATCATCATTCAACCATCATCGTGTTAGCACCAGTTAGCATTACCGGCTTCAACATGACTTGTGGAGTGCATAGTTACCATTTCCGGTAACTTTTTTCCGCAATCTCAGATGGTGGTCAAAGGTTCAGCTTCAGTATCACGCTCCTTGAGGTCATACTCTTCTATCTCTGTTCATGGACATAGAACAGCACAGTTTAAAACAATCAAATGACGAGGGTAAGAGACAAATGATTGCTTCAGGGAACTAGAAGAAGTAGAAAAGCAGTCTCAAAAATTTAAAACTCCGTAATTTAATATCAATCCAAGTCTCCAGGGTATGCCCTATACTTACTAGTTTTGTCAGCAATCACCATGAGTCGCCTCTGCAATATTGAGGCTACGAACAGGAAGATTGAGCACATGCCGAACATGATGGTGATAGGGAATGCATTGACCTTCAGGAACAAAAAAAAAGTTAGAGAAATAAATGTACATGAATGATGGAAGGAGACAAATATTCTTTTTTGGTGTCATCCTGCTAAATAAATTGGGGAAGGGGAGCACCTAAGGTCAAAGCAAGCAAGTCAGACTTAACAAAGCACCATCATCATGACAATTCAGAGAAGAGCTAATGGAGGAAGCACAAGCCCCAATAGAACTTATGGAATAAAGTCGCCAAATCCGACAAAATAATTAACAGTTTATGCATTACTCACATTATACAGCACAACGCAGACAAATATATTCAGAGGAATGCGGAAGAAGTTCATGATGGTACTCCTAGCCTCTTCTGGAATATATTGAGACCTCATCTTCATAATCGATGGCCAGAATATTCCCACACAACCCTCAAAGGCACAGAAGCCAAGAAGCTGTATGCAACCCCCAAATGAAATGCCACCAGTCCTCGCATTTGAAGGCGTCACAAGGAACTGTTTCAATAGAACAAGTCAGAAGTTCAAATGATATTCCAAATTTGATCTGATTTAGGATTTGATTCAAATTCCAACTTACATTAATCAAAATTGGCAGCATCAGAGAGGCAGCAGAGACGGAGAAAACGACTTGCATGTAGCTCTCAACTTTATGAGTTTGCTGAGCAAGAAGCCTGGATGCAATAGAGCTACCCAACATTGAGGCCAACATGAAAGTTGCAAAGATAAACCCATGTGGAATTTCTTCGTCGTTTGGGCTTAATGCAGGGGTCCAGAGGAAAACAAAAGTATACATTGAACCCTCAAACAATGATTGGATGGCTCCCAGTAATGCTATTTTCTCGTCTGACAATAAAAAGGAAACACATTAACTTAACAAAACAGTTATTCAAGTACTTCGAGGAACAGAAAGAAAGGGGGAACCCCTGCGGGGCATTTTAATATCATTGTTCCTTTTCTATTGTATTTTACTGTAATTGTTTTTCGTGACATCTTTCCTTCCAGTTATCACCTGAGAATATCCCATAACTTAAGTCATATCATGTATGTTTTTGTACTTTTAGGCAACTGCTGCTTGACTGTCGAGCAAGAAACTGTAATGCATCACTGAATTCACTCATACATTGATACTAAAAAAAGGATGAGCTACTCACCAGAAGCAATAGCAATTGCAGCACCCTTGAATTGTGAAAGCAAATCTTTGTTATCTGAAGGATCTCCGTAATTCTCAGTCCATGATGATAAAATGACAGCCATGCCTATGGCAAGAATAATCGCTGCAGCATCGAAGGGAGCCACAGGACCAAGGCTAAACGAATCCACTAACAAATTTCCAAACAATCCAGAAATAATTGCAACAAGACCATTCCCAAGAAATATTGCCTTTGAGAAAGTTAAAGATAGCCATTGCTGCTCGAAGCCCCTCTGCGAAGGTCATAGGAGAGAAAGAGACAAATAATCAACAATGTAAACTCAAAGTTTTCATGCCATAGACCTCTTATCAGATTAACTACAAGCAAACATAAAAACCAAACTAGGTGCATGCTCACCTTGTTGTGCTCTGCAACAAGCCATGACTCAAAAGCAGAGAATAAAAGAGACGTGGAAATGCCTCCAAGCACACGACCCAACATCAGAACCTTATACACAGGAGAATGCTTGGTGGCGCAACTTAGAATGTAAGTTATGCAGTAGGTCACACAAGCCCTCTTGCGCCCCCTGGATATATTACAAACCAGGTTAAATCAGCTAAAGCAACATGACATTTACTACTACCAGAAAGTTAGTGCAACGGAGTATTACTGTTTGTCAGCAAGTGATCCAACAATCGTCCCGAACAACATAGACGATCCGAAACCAGCAATGAAGAGCTGTCCAATCTCCCCTTTCCCATAGCCATATGTACTATAGAGGTAGTACACATATGGACCCTGCAACCAGTCGCCAGCTGTTCCATCCATTAAAATACCGTCAGGTGATCACAAAATTGTTAACAGACAGCCCTTAATGAACAACATATTATCAGCTTAACCTAGTGAACCCAGTAGAGCTAGCATCTACAACCATAAGACACTATCAGTTAACTAAACTCTTATATGGCTAAATACGCGCGCATATCATCCGTTCATCATTCACCTAGAGTATACATGCAGAAAATAGAATATCTCGAATCTCATTTTGGCCAGGGCACAACATCACAAGATGTCTTAGTAGTAAGTACTGACCACATTAATATCATACCACAAACAGTAATATTCTGTCTTTCCTTTTCGAGCAAAATTATCTTCCACTTTCCTAATTTAGTAACAGTCTCATTGGGCATTGCATTTCCAGAACGCAGGTAATAATTCTCAAGCAAGTAGCTCAACCGAAGCCATCGAAAAACTCACCACGAAAACTAAACATGCAATGGGCAAAAATTCTTGGCAATTTTCCATCAAAATGTCGCCGCAAGCGTTCACATCACACCAATGCTCCTATAATACTACTACATTAACCGAAACTTTCGAATTTCTACATTCCTCCATATAATTTTATTTTGTTTTATTCACCTTACTAAGTTACTCTAAATAACAAAGCATTTTGCATTTGGAAATACACACACAAAAGTTGTTGAACAAAAAAATCAATGACTATCAAAATTCCTAAAAATAGAACTAAATTAATTAATTACCTAAAAAGGAAACTAAATTAAAATAAATAAACAAAAAAGGCATCACGACAACGGAGATCAAATATTATTATTAATAATCATGCATCGACAATATTTCTGACCAAAATAAGAAAAGGAAAAAAAAAGGAAAAGGAAATGAGATAGATAAGGTACCCATCATGAGAGAGTAAACGAGAAGGTAATTATTCTTAAAGGAAAGAAAAGGCAGAGAAGTGTTGATTCGATCTTTGTTGTTCTTGCTTAGCTCTACTGCTGCCACGATCGCAGCTAACCCTCCGAACACCATATAGTAAAACATCTCCATCTTTTCTTTTCTTTTTTTGTTTTGAGGAGAGAGAATGGAATTGAGAGGAATGAAATGAAATGAAATGAAATGATGGGGGTGGGGGTCAGGGGGTTGGGTATTTATAGGGTGGGGAGGGAGGGGACACGTGGTGAGATCTCGGGGAGGGGGGAGAGAGTGGAGTTTATATATATAGTGGCGGGGGATCTGAAGTGGTGTGGTTAATGGCGCGGCACTATGTGAGTATAGTAGTCTTATACGGGGTAGTGTTATACTGTTGTTGTTATTGTTGTACAGTGTAGATGGACACACACGGCGACGTGATCAGCCCGATCAACACTTTATCACTGTCTACTGTGTGGTACAGCCGTACAGGTGTGTGTATGTGACTAGCTGTCACAGTGTGGGCGGGCGTGTACCTCACTAATGTAATACGGAGTGTCGGAGTATTTTTGCTGTACAAATTAAAAATAATAATTAATTAGTCTGAGGATTGAATTTGATCCGAGTTTTTTTTTTTTTTTTTGGCATTTTTAACTTTTCAGAACTCGAAAAATAAATATTCAGCTCGAATAAAATTAGTTAAATACATAAATTTAAATTTATCTTGTTTCATACTCCGTATATAAGGCTGGATATTATATAATGTGATATCTCCTAGTTTTAGGTGGCACCTCCTAGTAAAAAAGAAAAAAAAAGAAAAAAAAAAACATGGCTAAAAGTCAGACTGTAGTTCGGAGACATTAGTTATCTAAAAATTCTCACTAGTCACATACCTGCTAGTCATTAGTCATATAAAAATACCTGCTAGTCATTAGTCATATAAAAATGGCTACTAGTCACCCATGTTAATTTTTAAAAAAAAAGCTGACGTGGCACCCGGTGTACACCGGGTGCACGGAAGACTTGCTGATGTGATATAATAGCTTAATAATAAAGGAGAATTAAGACCGGATATTAATGATCCTTGTTCACCAAGTTTCGTATGTTTTTCGTATATAAAACAGGTTCACTCAAGTTTTTCTCTACTATTAAAGGAGAATTGATCGATAATTAAGTGATAAGTAGCTTCTCATGATGGTAGATTTGTAAGTTCTTTTTATTTTCTTTTTTAATCATTGAAACTCACTCAAACTCTTTCCTTGTAATGTTGGTTAATATTAGCCTTGTACATACAGTTAAAATCCAATATGGGTGCCTTGTACATACAGTTAAAATCCAATATGGGTAGTGAGTAAGTGACTCACTGTAGTGAACTTAAAGATTACAACAACAACAACATAGTGTAGTCCCATCTCAACTGGGGTACTAACTACTAAGGGAATCTGATGTACACAGCCTTAACCCCGATTTTTAAAATCTCCTACAGCCTTAACCCCGATTTTTAAAATCGGGAGAATGGTGAACTTACAGGTTGCAAAGGATAATTATCAATTCTTCTAATTTATCAAAGAAACTAAATTAAGAAATAATGGAACCTAAAATACTCCATGATTGTAGCCCAAGTGACAGGTCTCAAGCTCTTAGCAGTACCAGTGTAAAACTGTAGTAAAATCACTAAATTGTGACCTTTGGCAGCAAGTCAAGACTTGAGAGCTAGAGAACAAGGTTATACTCTACTTTGTACCATTGCGTGCGTTCCTAATCAACTTCAAAAGTATCTACAGCAATGGAATCAATATCTTCCCATATAACAAGCCTTAGGGATGAGGATATATCCAAATGAGATCATAACCAATATAAGATGAAAGGACCACCACAAGAATCAGATTGTTTGCTAACAAAAATATCCTCTAGGTAACATCAATGGTCCACCACCACCATAAGCAAACCATCACCTCATCCTCAATCATCGAATTACTGAAAAACATAACCCATAAGTTGTTCAGCTCACAGATATACAGTAAATTTTAGCTGCATTTTTTTTTCCTGTATTGAGCTGAGAAATGGCTACTTTCACTTCAATCACCCAGCACCAATCAATTTCATCATCATTGTATCAAAAATGGCATGATTCTACCACCCTTTACTCTTCAAGAACTTCTCAAGAGCACAAATCACCTTGCTGCCTGATGATCAGCTCGAGCAGAACAGCAGAGATGTTAAAAAGTCGATCAACGCCAAGAGGATTAGTTATCCGCAGTGCCGCCACCAAAACTGCAAAGACACCAGGTAAGAACTGGACAAACGTTGCCAGAAATGTGCCACTGATCTTAACATACTGCATCACACTTTTCTGCTAAACTGTACTTTCTGGTGATCTTTTTAGCTGAAGAAGAGTGGAAGGTAAAGCGCGAAGTTCTGTTGCAGAAAAAGGTATGTATGCCTTACCATATTCCCTGGATCACTTCCTTTTTTCTCAGCTTGAAGATAGACAGCAATAAACAGTGAAAAAGCCGCATCCCTATAAGACTCGGGTTTTCCACCCTGACTGTATCTGACAACCATACTTCTAGCAGACGCCAAACGTATATAGTTTTCTGAAGTCTTCATTTACAACTTTTGTCAAGCACACATGAATCCACTCTGCGTTTGACAAGTACCCTCTAAGCAGACACCAATCCCGTTAAAACTCTGAAACATTGGTGTCTGAAATCTCACTACACACCCAATTTTGTCATTCCAGATAAACATAATGTAAAAACACATAAAAAGTCAATTGCTATTTTTGATTTCACTTTCAGGTAAAAAGTGTGGATGTCAAAGAAGCTCTGCGCCTGCAGAATGAGAACAAGTTTGTCATTCTTGATGTAAGACCAGTGGCAGAGTATAAACAGGTTAGCTCACTCGATCACTCCATTAGATTCAGCAAAGTATAGTATGTTTAGGCAACCATACAGACGCAACAGAATGATGCAAAAGAAGTACTCTAATAGTCTTAACAGAAGTTTTTGAGCTCGTCTATGTTCTCTCCTTTTTGAATAGGCACATCCACCAGGCGCCATTAATGTACAAATCTATAGGCTTATAAAGGAGTGGACGGCGTGGGACATTGCAAGGCGAGCTGCATTTGCGTTTTTCGGTATCTTTTCTGGCACAGAGGAAAACCCCAACTTTATACAAGGTAAATAATGAGCTGGGAAAATCTTCATTCACAATTGAACACACACTGTTACGGATTATGCTTAACTTATTTACTTTGACAGAGGTCGAATCAAAACTCGCCAAAGATGCCAAGATTATAGTTGCCTGCTCAGCTGGAGGCACCATGAGACCCACTCCAAATCTCCCTGAAGGCCAACAATCAAGGTACACTGGCTATCTCCTAAATATTTCCTTTTTCTTATGGAAAGAAATGAAATGTGGCTTTGTAAATTACTCTAAATCTTCAATATTCAAGTCAAATAACCCAACATACATAAGCTGCTACAAAGCAAGTACAGCCAGACTTCTGTCTCTGACTAAGTGAAGTTAATCCTTGGGATTAACCCAGTTTCCGAATAACTCTATCATGCACTAGAAACAGTCAAGTATATTTATTCAGTGTACACCAACAAAGTTGTTTCCCTGAAATTGCAAGCAACTACCATGTTATATACGGACTATGTGCTAATGAAACTATACTTAATCCAGGTCACTAATAGCAGCCTACTTGTTAGTACTCAACGGCTACAAGAATGTCTTTCATCTTGAAGGAGGTCTTTACAACTGGTTCAAAGCAGAATTGCCGACAGATTCAGAAGAATAGAGTAGCAGCAGAGATATATTCAACTATGGCATAACAATAGAGCTAGTTTTGTACCTTGGCATTGAAGATGAGTTACAGTATCTAGATCCTGGGTTTATACTCCAATACGACCTTCGCGCTCCTGTACAGTTCCCAGTGAAAAGTTCACTTTTTGCATCAGCTACTTTTGATCAATACCATGAAAATACTCGCTGGTTGCAGAATTGATAAAGCATCATACAGGAGAATAAACGTTCACTGAATTTGAGATGGACTTGAAATGTTAAAAAAAGAAGAAGATTTATACACCTGAATGACTTATTGTGATATTTCAGCTGTGAAAACCAATAGAGTACTTCCGTAACATTAATGATGGATAAACGTCTACGAACATGTTCATCATTGATTTCTAGCAAATAAAAAATCAAAAGAAGTAACAAAATTCACCAGCAGGCATTTCAATGATCTGGAGATTGAACCCTTATGAAGACCTGGCACACTTTTCTGTGTCTCATATACGCTTGTAGAGCAGGAGAACTCCAGAGGTTAAAAATTAATTTCTTGCTTTCAAGCACAGCTTATTCATGAAGAGACTGTAAAAATTTGGTTAACTCACTGCCATCCTTCTGGATATATCCTTCATTTTCTCCATTCTAATTTGGGAAGACCAAAGGGTTACCTCAAATTCACCAAGGCTGAAAGCATGAGCATTAATGTCTGCAGTCATGCAGCAGGGAATTCCCTGCTTTATGCTCTCAGGGAAACTCTTGCCATCTCAAGAGCACCTTCATATGTCTGATTTCCACCGATAAAACCACTCATGTGCACAAATACGCAATTAGGAATTCCAGCAGACTCAGAGAGCTCTTTTCCTTCTAAACCCCTCCAGTGACATGGTAAGGGTTTCCGACTGTCAAATCGATCTGGTCCAACAGCCACCGCCTGCACTCGCCAGGATGTTCTTCTGTCATCCTGTCCCAAAAAACACCATTGAAATACACATCCAAGAAGAAAAGAAACATGCATTCATCAGATGCGGATAACAAGAATCTTAAGTACCTCGTAGATAACGTATTTCACAGAAGGCTCAACCTTCATTTCCTCCTCAAGCTCAAATATGTGAAGTTTCCACTGTCAAGAAATACAAGAGAGAATGTTGATCATTAGGGTCAAATAGGAATAAAATGAATAATATCCTAGTATGATAAAGATACTTGAACAAAAAAGGGAATAAGAATGCTCTTTGAACATTATAGAACCTTATTAGTTTACTTCAAACTAGGTCTACTTTTTAACTATCTGACAATCGAAAGCCACAGCCCTAAAGAAAGACACTAACTTGTCAACCTCAACAAGAAATAAAGAAGAGAAAGAAAACAACACGGAGTGAAAGAACAAAGCAGATGCTGAAAACAGATACAACTAACAAAAATGCAAAACCATTATAAATACTTGAACAATTAGGGCAATAAACAGTTAGCATTGCTCACTTACAGGGCAAGACTTTGTGAGCACCATGATCTCTCCACTAGGATCGATCTCATACCTCGCTGCAAGACATTCACGAACAATTGAACGAGCTGGCAACCATGATTTTGAATGGAAATGAATGCTCTGCAACATAACAATGAGCAGAACTTAGATAGTATTCTCTCTACTGCTTCCTTTCAGATAATCATCCACCCCGCAAGATAGAAAATTCTATTATGGAAAATACAACTAAACACATTCACGCAACTTTGAAATTTCACCTCCAGAAACTCATTCCCAGCCAAAGACATTGCTTTCTGAAAGGCATCATTTTCTCTCTCAGCTGACTGATCAGGATCTGTCCAGCGAAGATTCAATCTCCCAACCCTCGAAGCCAAGTATGTGTTAATGACATATTTTGGGGGAAGGCTTGTGTCGTATTGGTTGATTCCGTTGTCTGCAGCATCAACTGCCTGTCACAGAGAAGAATTCATCATTACAATTACATGAACCCAACATTATGTAACGCAGTGTAGAGATACAAACTGCAAAAATGCTGCACTCTGAGGAATTTACACCCAACAATTCTCCTAAACAACCACAGATAGGAAACAGAACACGTTTAAACATCCTACTTGCACAATTACTATAATTCTGCAACTGAAACATACCCTTTTAAAACACGGAATAGCTAACATGCATCTGTACAATAAGATAATGTGGCAAAGATAAATAAGCAAGTCTCTTCATCAAGCACGAGAAAGGACATCAATATTTAAGATTGTCTCAATACCTCAATAAAGTTTTTGTATAAAGCGAGAAACAAGCAATGAACTTTTGGGTCTTCTTGATCAAGCTGAAGCTCCCTTGCAATTATCTCCTTTCCATAATGCTACAGTTAAAGCCAACAAAAAAAAATCATTAAGCACACAAATTCATACAATAGCCTTCAATATTCTACAAAAGATACCACATTTCATGACAAACCAATCACCATGCACAGTCAAACCCATGCAAGAGAAGAAAGGCTCAAACTTTTTCAAGTAAAACACCTAATACATCAATACCCAAAAGGCGAAAACAATCTCATCACAAGTCAAGTTCACAACTCAATGCTAAGATCATTAACCCCTCGAACCCTCTACAATAAAAAGGGTTCATTAGGAAAAATCTTTCAAGAAACTAATACTCGGGTGTCTAACATCTTACTTAGGGTGTATTTTCTTCAGCCGTACCGAAAAAATAAAACTGAACTCAGTTATACTGAAAAAACTGAACTTCAACACTACCGACGAACAAAACACAGCCTAATTAGTTTCCGAATTAATAATAATGACAATATGAACAGAAACTCAGTCTTACCATCTAATCTCAAAAAACCCAAATACCAAACGAGAACAAAATACAAAATCAAAAAAAAAAAAAAACTTTATTAAAGGGGGGCATTTAGTCAAACACCTTGTACACAAGTCCAGCACTACTAAGCTTAGTAGTACAAAACCCATGACCAAAAACCTCTTGAAAACCCTTCTGGTGATGATCAAACCGGTCCTTTTCCGGTTCATACACACCTCCTACATCAAGCACAGCATCCAACGTCTCCAACACCTAAACAACAAAAAAACAAACAACCATACAAATATTAATAAATAGTAAATGGGTTTTCTTTTTCTTTTAGAGAGAGAGAGGAGTGCAGTGCAGTGCATGCATGCATGCCTTAGCGTCACGAGTACGAATGATATTTGCATTAGAGAACTTGTGGGTACGTGAAATGAGGAAACACCCAAGAGCTTCGTCACAGTGGAACTTGCCGTTGTGGGTCCCAATTCGCTTTGGGAGAGCGCTGGTTATTGTTGAGAAAGTGTTGCGATGAGAGGAAAAGGGTTTTTTGTTGTTGATTATGATGTTTATGGTTTTTTTATAGTATGGTTTTGTTTTTATGAAATGAGAAGAGAGGGACGTCCATAGTGATCGTGTTGTTGTTGTTGTTGCCATTGTTATGTTTTTTATTTGATGGCGGGAATGAGGTGAAACGAGAAATGACGACTCGTGACTCGTGAGAGTTATGATACGTATTTATGCAATTCTTTAAATTAGGTGTCTTTTGATCGGTTGAAAATATCTTAACGGAATTGAATTGAAGTGAACGGAACCAGAAAACACTGAAATGTAACACTACCGACGAATAAAATATAACCTTAATTTCAACTACAATCAAATACTTAAAACTATTATGTCTTGTAGACTGGCCACGGGACAGGTTGTAAACGGGGCCATTCATAAAAAGGGTGACCTAAACTCTCGATTTATTGTCGGGTGAGTCGCGAGTTGTGCTTGAATTATGTTCGACTTATATGCTTTTAGAGCGAGTTGAGTTTGAGTGGGGTGAGTTGAGTTCGATCAAGCTAGTCGAGTCGTGTTCAAACCGATCAACTAATATTCATGTTCGTCAAATTATATTATTTTTTTAATAAATAAAATATTAATTTCGCCATTTCATTGAATGAGAAGTTACGTTTATTTATATTATTATGCATTACAATCTAAACATCTAAACATATGTTTTAGATTGTTCCCTTATTACATATTCCGTATACAGATAAAATAATCATGTTTATCATCTACTTTGGCACTCTCACTTTATATTTTAATATATTATTTTGGTACGAATTGTATTACGAGTTGAAACGAGTATGAGTCGAGTCGAGTTAGTAGACGTATCGAGTTAAAGCGATTCGATGATTTAAGAAATCTTGACCTACACTCAACTCATCTCTTAATGGAAGTAAGTCGAATTTGAGTCAAGTCAAATGATGGTACGAGTCAAAACGAAAAAAAAACGATTTGAGGTGAGTGGAATTCGAGGTAATTCAACCCAAAAATCAACTATATTGTCTTGTGATAGACAAATAAATACACTTGCCTTATTTCTTCTACTTAGTTTGAAGATTTGCAATAACCAAATAAATATTATTGCCTTTTTTTTAACATAAGGAATTAAACATCATGTTCTCCAAAGTTGACTAATGGAGTTCATTAACATAAGGGTGTGTTTAGTTTGTGTAGAAGAGATTAAACTAAACTGAAAATTATGTAGAGTAGACTGCAAAAACTGAATGTAGTTCCTAAACTAAACTGAAATTTACTAAATCAATCTGGGAAAATATACTGAATTGTACAAATAAAACACATCCTAAGACATACTTACTAATGCTTTTAAAAGACTAACGCATAGCTAATACTTTATTTTGGAGATGACAGTACGCATTCCATTCAATACAAAAGCCCTATAGCATCTAACATTTAACGAAATTACATCATTATATTTAGGTGGAGATTGCTAGCTTAGGGTGACTCGGTGGATCTCTAACCCGATAGTACAACTTTCCCTTCTCTCTCTTAAATCAACAAAATACCCTTAATAAAATTTAGAAAGATATAGACACAAATTTTAGTGGGTCGGCCACCCTAAGGGTTACCCAAGTTTTTTCCTAACTAATGAACTTTCGTTTCTAGCTAGATAACTACTACAACGCAAAAATTCGCTTCCCTTTCATGATGTATGAAGAGAACAAGAGTTGTGCTATCACTCAAAAGCAGACAACACGTGAAACAACCTCAAGTTATCATTAGTTTTGTTAGTTTTGTTATATACTAGCTTGACAGCTGTATTAGAGTAC
>ONZK01003608.1:2438-29181 GCA_900322385.1 Pharnaceum exiguum
TGAGGCTTAATCAACATAGGGACCTGAATGTACAGTGAGATTTTGTATCAAACTTGTTTTAGCACATAGTATTAGTTGTTAACTGATAAGGTATAACTTTGGCAATTGTCACATCCAGTGATTTTTTTGGGTCTTTGTGGACTCACCTGAATTTCACTGTTTACTGATAATGCGACGATGACATAGTTGTTAAATGAAGCTCACTACTCATTTGATTTTCTATGTTAACAGGGAGATCAAGATTGCCCTGGTATTATTCCGCTGGCCATCAAAGATGTTTTCAGCATCATACAAGATGTAAGTATGCTTGCCGGTAAATAGAGACTTTTAAGCTGGTGCAATCATTTTATTTTGTGCAAATATGTTCATGAAGTTTTTTTCTTCCAAATATTCAGAAATGCTATACAGTATTTTTGGCGCTTTGAAATGCTTGTGTTATTCAGTTTGTCAGAGAAGTTTGTGCTGTACAGTTTATCATCTTTTCTAAGTTATTGTCGAGTTTTATTTAATTGGCTATTTGACTTGGCTCTTTTTTTCAGACTCCTGGGAGAGAGTTTTTGCTTCGTGTATCTTACCTTGAGATCTATAATGAGGTTAGTGACCAAATGTATGGTTTTCGTATTTCATAGAAAATTTGGGTGAATGAAACAATTATTGCAAGGATAAGCTATCAAAGTAAGGCAGTACATCTTCTGTAAACCCAGCGCCTTTATTTTTTGTGTGCCGACTCTTCAGTTACATGCCAACCGAACAACTTCTGATCTGATGCTTATATTTTTAGATTATAAATGATTTGCTTGATCCAACTGGTCAGAATTTGCGAGTTCGAGAGGATGCCCAGGTTTGTGTTTGTTTTTTGTCCATAGGTGACCTCATGCCCTGTGTACCTTATTGCCAACTGCTAAAGATTGCATTGATCAACCAAGATCCATATCTGCAGGGAACGTATGTTGAAGGTATTAAAGAGGAGGTTGTTCTATCTCCTGGACATGCGCTTTCTTTCATTGCCGCTGGTGAAGGTTCGTTTAAAATTGTAGATTTTTATGGATGCTCTCTTTTTTCTGCCTTTAGTGATCGCAAAACTTCTTCTCCTTTAAGGATATTGAGATCTTTCTTTTACTCTGGCAGAGCACCGTCATGTGGGTTCCAACAATTTCAACCTATTTAGTAGCAGAAGTCACACCATATTTACACTGGTAAGATTGAATGGCGAAATATTCTGCCTTTTGAAACTTTCCTGCCTTCTGCAGTTCTTTTCTTCTCTTAGCTCTATGATACTTTCTATTTTTTCTGTTCCTATACTGAACAGCTTATGCTTTGAACAGTTCCTATTTATTAGCCCTTTTCACGATTCACTGGCTTAGTATGTCCAATTTTGTCAAAATGCCGAGCAAAGCCCCTTTCCTCTCGGTTGTGTACTTGCCGTTGCCTTGGGTGATTGACAGGGGTGGCCTTGAATGATTAGTATTTGATAACGTTGAACTGTATAGTTTTGCTGACTAAATACTGTAATGCTTTTAAGGCCAATTGATCTTGTATCTCTGCTTTCCATGACGTCTAAACTATGTTTTTGTCCAATCATTTACTGGCAGATGATAGAGAGTAGTGCTCATGGTGATGAATATGACGGAGTAACATTCTCTCAACTGGTATGGTTCTTACCTGTCAAAAGATTTGTATTATTTAGATCCTTAAGGTTCGTCTGATGTAATGATAATTATCATTGTCTGTAGAATTTGATTGACTTGGCGGGATCTGAGAGTTCAAAAACAGAAACCACTGGATTAAGGAGAAAGGAGGGAGCATACATCAATAAAAGTCTTTTGACTCTTGGAACTGTACGCTTCAGAATCTATGAACTCTATTGAATGACAAATATTCTGTTAGAACTGGACATTCTTTGATATTCCTTTATCATTCCATGGCATGTTTGCTGGCATTAACTGTGTTTCTATGTAAAGGTAATTGGAAAACTGAGTGAGGGCAAGGCATCTCATGTTCCTTTCAGAGATTCTAAGCTTACTCGCCTTCTACAGTCTTCGCTTAGTGGTCGTGGACATGTTTCGGTGAGCGCACTCATTCTTTCCTTCCCTTACCACCCCAATCCTTCTTAATCCCCGCATATTTGTTTCCCTCCCATAAGGGGTATAATGACTATTGTGTCATGGTGTGGCTGTAAAGCGTTTTTGGTATACTTTTTTTGTGAGGGGATTTTTTGTATACATTGTTCTTCTTTACTGGTTTGATTCTTCTTAATGCTTTTCCACCTCAGCTATCATTGATTGTAATAATCAGTTTAATTATGTCAAACGAATTTTTGCAGCTTATATGCACTGTGACCCCAGCATCTAGTAGTATGGAGGAGACACATAATACTCTTAAATTTGCTAGCAGGGCGAAGCGTGTGGAAATATTTGCATCACGTAATAAGGTGAGTTATCTTTTATGTGCATTATGCCGTTATGGGGCAACTTTTTTGATGTTTATATTCTGAATGTTTGGGTTCAAGTACTACACTAATGATACCTATGGAAAACTTTGTTTTCAGATTATTGATGAGAAGTCTCTAATCAAGAAGTATCAAAGAGAAATTTCAATTCTCAGGGATGAACTTGATCAGCTACGGAGAGGAATGATTGTAGGAGTGAGTCATGAGGAGATTTTGACCTTAAAACAACAGGTGTCTCTCGTCGTCGACTAGCAGATTTGTGTGTTTCATATTTGAATGCCGCTTTTCAATCTAGTTTTTGTTGATGGATGATGCTTATTCTCCAAGCTATATTATCTAGTTGGAAGAAGGTCAAGTTAAAATGCAATCACGATTGGAAGAAGAAGAGGAAGCCAAGGCTGCTCTCATGAGCCGAATACAAAGGCTGACCAAATTGATACTTGTTTCTTCCAAGAACAGTATTCCTACATATTTAGGTGATGTTGCTGCTCACCAGCGGAGTCTCACAAACGATGTAAGTTGCGGACTGCCTTTTGATGTCTTTCGTATCTTTTTTACTAAGATGCTGAAATTGTGTAGAGTTTTGTGGATTCCATGGTCATTCTCATTCCATCACTCTCTACTACACCTGCACAATGTTCTAACCTGTTGCTCCTCTTTGGTAAAAAGGCAAATGCTTAGAAGAAGGGACATATTAATTGAAGTGCATTCATTTCCTGAATAAGAATGATAGAATGTGTTATATGCTCAATATCTTTTCTCAATGTCCTTTTTTTTCTTTTGTCTCAGAAATTAGATATTGTCAGAGATGGTTCATTGCTTGGGGATGCTGAAAATAAGGATTCACCAACATCAGCTCTTTCAGATCCTTCTGGTGAGGATAAACTCAGACATGAACTCTCTGCAGTCGGCAGCATCATCAGTGAATCAAGTCAAGCAGGGGAGCTTATAAGTGGCTCAAATCTGAATGTATGTGCCTTTCAATAGCTAGATCTTTTTGTGATACTGATACATATGTTAAATTGATTGCCTTTTATGCTGTATTGAATTTTGTTTATACATGTGGCTGGAAAAATGTTATAAGGTTCCATGTCTGTAGAATCATGAAATCTCATATGTTAATATGGTTTGAGACTTTGAGTGAGTTAATGTACTTTTCATTATTTTTTTTTTAAAAGATAACGTCGAGTCACCTGTATTTACACTGTAGTGATTGATTAAACTGAAGTTGTTGTATTATCTTGCCTTCCTGATTCTTTTTGGCTGCGATTGTTGCACTATCTGCTTCCTTAAGTCTGTCATACTCATAACCTTTTTATTATTATTATTATATTTTCTTCCATTTTTGCTGCAAAATTTATATATGATGACGCCTTTTTTTTAAATTAATGCTGGATCTTAGGATGATATAAGTTTGTCCGATGAGATGGATCTTCTCGCTGAGCAAGTAAAGATGCTTGCTGGGGAAATTGCTTTTAACTCAAGCACACTCAAGCGATTGGTAGAACAATCTCTAAACAATCCAGAGGCCTCAAAAACGCAAGTATGATATCCATTTCATCTTCCTTTGTCTATGATGCCTGTTGGCGAAATATTTATCTGGTTTGAGATTTAGTGTTGGAACTCTATCCCATGGCAACGTCTCTGTTTCTTAAATGTGTCACATTACTTATGACGTGCATGTATCTTTTTTTCCTCTCCTATTCGTATTTTCAATGTATGCCCCCCTTATGGTTTTTTAGTTTCACGAGTCTTGGGTATGGGTAACCAATATGTGCATAGGCTTGTGTGTTATTCGTATGACATGGCTTCTAAGATCAAGTTGAATGTAGATCCAAAATTTGGAACATGAGATCCAAGAGAAGAAGACGCAGATGAGGGTTCTTGAACAGCGTATTGTTCAGAACGGGGAGGCTTCTGTGGCCAATGCATCAAAGATCGATATGCAGCAGGTTGTTACTCTATCCATCGTTTGTAAACTTCCCCCTTTTGTGTTTAAATACATCTGAATTTGCAGCGCTTATGCTTTTGGTTTAATTTTTCTCATTCTGCGACAGACGGTCATGAGATTGATGACTGAGTGCAGCCAGATGGGGTTTGAGTTGGAGGTATGCTTTGGAATTCTGTTGTTGAAAGATTGATGAGTCCTCAGTGATACGATTCATATAATCCATTCGTTAGTGTGACTACTAACTTGTCTTTTCAACTATCAATTATACACTTCATGACTTGATTATTCAATACTTTTGTCCTGTGATTGGCCAAACATTTGGCTGCTTTTATCATTTCTTGTTAAATTTATTACCCAGTGTTGAGTTATTACTCTTTTTTGTTCCAATTATCAATTTTAGTGCATGTGTGAGATGTGGATCCCATTTGGTCAGTGATAGCCATTTCCAAATGGATTGAATATTAAGGCTATGTTGTGGTTTACTTGATTATTGTCAGACTCCTTGCCTCTGTGCTGATTATTTGTTCATGCAATGTGGCAACTTGTGTTGAATTTGCGTCATAAATAAACTCCCAGACACGATGTAAACTTCACCCAGTACTCAAAATTTTGAATATAGAGTTATAAATTGCCATAGTATAAAATAAGATTCTTCAAGTGTCTGTGTGAGCTATGAAAGGATTGTTTGTTGTGAACTCGTTGCACTGCCTTTTCTCCATCTCAAGTTCCTCAAGAATTTATTAATTGTTGCAGATAAAGCAGGCAGACAATCGTATCCTTCAAGAACAACTCCAGGACAAGGTTGCTTCCAGTTTCCTATTTGGTTTTTGTGTCAAATCTGCGAAATCATTGAAAACCCTTCAATTATTATCTTACTTTATCCTTATCTGGTTTTCACAGTGTGCCGAGAACAAGGAACTACATGAGCGTATAGACGTCCTTGAGACGCAGCTTGCATCGGTTGATGGTAATAGGGTGTCCTCATCTTCAGAACACAGGATGATCAATGAGTACACCGAAGAACTCAAAAAGAAAGTTCAGTCACAGGTGATCAATGAATTTTCTTTCTCTCAGAGGGGCGACGTAGGATGAAGTCGTTTTTTCCCCTTTATTGTCATTGTCAGTGTGTCCCAAATTTTTCTTCCGTGCCTTCCAGTTTTTGGTGTTTGCAAAGGGCTTTTTTTTCCCTACTTGCTTCTACCTTTCTTAATGGACCTGTATGTACCCTGGTAACTTCTACGTACTTGCTTCTACCTTTTTTAGGTGGGAATATGTTGTAAGTCTGGGTAGCATCCTGTATTAATAATTTGGTAGTTTGATTTTAGATGATGGGTGACACGCCATGATACTAGATTCTTTGGAAGTTTTTCCTGTTAGTAATGTCTAACTGTGAAACTAAATCAAACTATGGCTGCTGAATTTATGTATGTGGCTGATTAGTTCTTGTATTTTCTAGTTGGCTATTCTTGCTTAATTGGATTATCTGATTGTTAGTGAGGAAATGATTCTGGTTTTAGTAGATTTGGGTAATTTTTGTTGTATCTTCAATACAATGATGACATAGCCATCATGCGAAGAATACAGATGTTAGTTCAGCCGTACTCCTGAATGGTATATGCCATAGGAATGTACTCCCATGCTATCTATCAGGACTATTACAGCGCTGCCTTGCAACTTTCTCCCTTTACACGGCCTTATGAGAGGAAATTGAGTATTACTAATGAACATTTTACCATGCCACTGGGAGAGTTTGCTATTCTCTTTCTTGTTTAATGTGTTTCAGTAAGTAAGTTTGAGAAAACGTCCTGACCTTGAACCATTTTCCGTTTTTCAGGAGATTGAAAATGAGAAATTAAAATTGCAACTTGTCCATTTATCAGAAGAGAATAGTGGATTATGTGTACAGAATCAGAAATTATCTGAAGAAGCTTCATATGCAAAAGAATTAGCTTCTGCTGCTGCTGTCGAACTGAAAAATTTAGCTGCTGAAGTAACAAAGATTTCTTTGCAAAATGGTAAGCTAGAAAAAGAATTGCAAGCTGCTCGCGAGTTGTCTCACTCTCGAAATGCTCAAAGTGCAAATGGTAGCAACCGTAAATATGGTGACAACATGAAATCCGGAAGAAAAGGCCGATATCCTGGCCGAGGCAATGATGGTTATGGTGACTTTGACAGTTATAATTTAGATCCTGAAGACTTCAAGATGGAACTGCAAGCACACAAACAAAGGGAAGCAGCCCTCGAAGCTGCTTTAGCTGAAAGAGATTTTGTTGAAGAAGAGTACCGGGCAAAGATTGATGAGGCAAAGAGGCGGGAGGCTGCTCTTGAAAATGATTTAGCAAATATGTGGGTGCTTGTTGCAAAGTTGAAGAAAGAGGGAGGAACCATGCCAGAGGCTAAAAGTGAGGAAAGGGTGAGTAATGGCAACATTTTGAATGAATACAAGACCTCTGATGTCAATGGAAATGGCTTCCTCAAAGAAACACAATCTTTGGATATTGCTAAACCAGCCCAGGACAAGCCCAGTGAAGAGCCATTGGTTGCCAGGCTGAAGGTAAAACTTCAGAGTGTTGTTTTTTTAATAATGTATCACTGATGTTTTCTTGAACTCTATTTCCACTTCCTTGGTGGAGATGAGGTTCTAATAGTGTCACAGTTATCCGCATATGTTAAAAGCTTACTGATATGCAATAAATCCAGCAATCTCATGGATGTCGTGAATGTAGGCTAGGATGCAAGAGATGAAGGACAAAGAGAAGCAAATGGTTAATGGATCTAATGGTGATGTAAATTCACATATTTGCAAAGTTTGTTATGAGTCTCCAACGGCAGCAATCCTTCTTCCTTGCCGACATTTTTGCTGTGAGTCGATTTCCTGCCACTATCTTAATTAACGACTGTATCTTATTGGCTTTGACCATGAATGTGATGTTCTGCAGTATGTAAACCTTGTTCCCTTGCCTGCTCCGAGTGTCCAATATGCCGCACAAACATAGCTGATAGAATTTTTGCCTTTACTTCATGACAAGTATGCCCTTGAAGGTAAAAGACATGAAATTTCGATATGGTTGACCTATGGTATGTATTAAGCGCAATTGACATGGTATCTTCTTTTTGGTGCAGGGGCTGTATTTGCATTTACATGTTTGCAGATTTCTGTACCATGGATGGTGCATATTCTTTTATTAGTTAGGCTGTATGTATTTCTCCAGGTATATTAATCTTTTCCCTTCTCGCTTTTAGCCTTTTCCTGCAAGGGGCTGTAAAATAAGAACTCAAAATAGAAAGGTTATGGTGGGGATAAACAAGGGAAAACATACGTCGAAGGTGATTGCTGCATTTGTCTGTTTTGAAATATATATGCAGCAGAGTGTTGTGATATGTATACGCCATGTTCATTCTTATTTGTATAGAAGGATTAGCGTAAGCTACCAAGAAAATGAAAAAAATCTTTTCTCCTCGATTACATCTTTGTAATCAATTACATCTTGTCATACTTTTTGTTTTGGGAACTTTATCTTCTTTGTCAGTTTGTATGCCTGCTTCAGATTGTAGCCAAAATCAGCTCATACAACAAAATTTCTGTCTATTAACTGTTGAGAAATATCATATGAAAGCAGGGTACTGGAGACTGTATGCAGGCAATAACGAGACGCTATGAGCCTAAACTAATATCCACGTCATGCAAATGAACGTTGGACATCTCACATACTGTATTAGTGGGAGAAAAATCTTCTCCAGTACTTGAGGGTCAAGTACTGGATTAGATGGTCCAGATTTGCCTATATCAAAACCCCCCTATTTGTCTTCAAAAATCCCACCGTAGGATGCTTCTCCATTGCACCGCACTCGTATTAGTGTATCCAAAATGAGAAAAAGGTTACTCACTATGATTCTGTTCTGCTTTTCTCAAAATTCTACACGTCCTTTATGCAAAAGTCAATAGTTGCAAGTTGCAACTACTATAAAATTACTGTTCGCTTTATCCCTCCAAATCCAATCGGTGAAGCTACATAAGCACAATTCCATGTGGCGGCATTTACTACATTTAAAGTGGTGAACTTTTCTAGCTGCTCCTGTTTCCTTTGCCATGGCATTTATGTTACATCGTCCATTACCGTCGGACAAGATTGGACAGTTGACGAATTTATACTCCAACCATCTTTAGGAGCGAATATCTTACCTCCTAATGCAAAGGCCCCCCTACCTTTCCCCAAGCACCCAACGGTGCAGATTTTCCCCAGTGCTCAATTGCACTGGAGAAGATCTGCACCCAATCTTTAGCAATGGTGCACCCAATCTTTAGCAATGGTGGAGCTGTTTCTTCAGTATCAAAGATATCCAGAAGCTGCATAGATTTTTGGCCTCTGTACAATATCAGAATTGATAGCTTACCATAAGTGCGATATAGAATCTTGTCTTGACACTGACACAAACTCCTAAAACTTTCATTTACATTTGTACATCCGAAAAGAAAAGGCCCTAGCAAATACTCCAATACAAAACTATTTTTACAACAGAAAGAATGTACGCGACAATGCTGAAGTATACAGTTCAGTCTAGTATAATTGCTTCTGTTTTATCTGAAAAAGAAGCCATTTGCTTCAAGAAGCTGTGCAATGTAACAAATATTACTACAAGGAACTAGCTAAACCCTACACTTGCTCCGGACCACCTCTATCTCCAAGAAAACTACGCTCTGAAGAAGAGGTGGAAAGACCAAGAGCATTGATGTCTGAAACACTGTCTTGCAGATTCAGAATGAGCTCAGACGTAGAGAAAGTCAATGAAGGCTTAGCTCTAGGAACAATGGGAACCTCGGTCTCACCAATTAACATTTGCACCACATTTCTCATTGTTGGTCTAACCAATGGGTCAGGATGTGAGCAAGCTAACCCAACAAGCAGCACTCTCCTCATCTCTGCTTCATTATACTCTCCATTGAGCCTCTCATCAGCTGCTACTGACAATCTACCTTCTCTATGTAACCCCCACACCCACTCCACCAGGTTCACATTCTCCCTCCTTCCGTTCACGCTGTCGTTGGCGTCTTTCTGGATGGGCCGCCTCCCACTGGCCACCTCCAACGCCACTGCCCCAAAGCTAAACACATCTGTCTTCTCAGTGGCGCGGCCTGTTAATAAGTATTCGGGTGCCAAGTACCCCATTGTCCCAGCAGCAACCGTTGCATCAGGGGACTTGTCATGCTCTATCATCCTAGCAAGTCCAAAATCGCCCAGCCTAGCATTGAACGCCTCATCCAACATGATATTGCTGGATTTTACATCCCTATGAATCACCAAATTTTCACATTCTTGATGCAAATAAGCCATTGCTGATGCTACTCCTAGTAAAACTTTCCTCCTATGACCCCAAGGCAATACCATTCTAGACTCAAATAATGCCTTGTCTAAGCTCCCATTTGGCATCAAATCATACACTAGCAAAATCTCTCCTTTTTCATGGCACCACCCTTGTAGCCTAACCAAGTTCCTATGCCTAAGGGTACCAATAATCGACAACTCCGAAATGAACTCATTCTTCCCCTGACCACTATGGCTGCACCTCTTGATCGCGACCACCTGACCTGTCTCAGCAAATACCCCTTTGTACACTGTCCCAAACGCACCATGGCCAATGATCCTACTAGACTCAAAACCCTTGGTAGCAATCTTCAGCTCCTTGTAGGAAAACTCCTTAGGAATCTTAATAATGTCAGTAGCTAAAGAGCACCCGGGAGTACTTGACAATTTAGATTTCTTCACAAACAACCAAAACAAAACAACACCAAAGATAGCCAAGAAGAATGCACTAGCACTCACTACCCCTGCTACTGCACCCCTGCTTCGCTTCCCCATCTTATTACTCGCCTTGATCGCGGCGTGCCCCCCTGTTGGGGGTATTGCAGGTGGAGGGGAGGCTGCAGAGTGAGCAAATGGGGTCACTTTCGGTGTCACCAGACTAGCAGAAGGAGGTGGCTGCGGAGGTGGAGGCAAAGGCGCCAAAGAATCAGAATCAAAAGACGAACTAAAGCTCCACCATTGAATATCATGAGCTTCAGTGCTACCTTGAGTAGCACCTGAAAACCCCACATACATAAACTCCCCAACAAACTCATACAAATCAATGTCACATGACAACAAAGGCTCATCAGGCTTAAGATTAGAATAAGAAACAGATACATTCAACTCATGATTCAACCCTGAATATTCTATCCAAGTATTGATCAAGTCACCACTTTTTAACTCTACATCAATATTACCCAAATCAGCTACACATTTTGACACCATTGTACCAAGATCCACACCAACATGGTTACCATTAACATCATTATACTCAACATCCATAAGGGTATCAAACTCAACCGCAACAAACCCACCTCCATCAGTGTCCAGCCCAATGGACCCTCCACCAGGGCCGAGACCGGCGTCGTCAGGTGCAATGACAAATGCCAGCCCAGCCCCAATGGAGGAAGGGTTCAAGTTCTTAATTTGGAAAGAAAAGAAAGTTGAGAAGCTTAGAGCTAATGTTGGAGTCATAGCTTTGAATGGCACAGGGTGAGTGTAGTACACTTGACCTGCACCTGAGCTAGGCACTGGGAGGTCCCTAGTGAGACTTACACTCCCATTGTTCAAGTGGGCATCCCCCACTAGCTTCAAGCTTGTGAGGGTTAGTGTGCCAAAGTCAAACTCAGTTGTGGTTGTTGTGGTGGTTGCGCGTGTTGTTGAACATAGTAAGATCACAATGAGGATGATCAGTGGTAGATCTATGATGGGTATGGCTGACATTGTGCTTTGCAGCCTTGCAGGTCATGTGTGTAGAAAAATGTGTTGTATAATGTTATCAGCTTATGATATGAACATATGATAATATGATCTAATATGATAGCTCAATATGATATGGTATGAATGTGATATGATATGGTATTGATGGCTGTTGTCACTAACTTGTGAGTTGTGTTGTGATGACTTAATAGCATGTGAATGAGTGAAATGTGAGATGATGAGCAAATAGTGATGGGAAGGAAGAAAGGAACAAAAGGTGGATAGTTAAGTTTAGTTTACTGTTGGGAATCCAAAGGGAGATGTCGTGGATGATAAAGTGACAGGTTGTGTCAGTTGTCGACACGTGTACATTTCTAACGGTAACTTTAAACTTTTGCTTGTCCTAAACAAGTCCTCACCTCACTCAAAGTGCCTTTATTTCTGTACTTTTTGGTCCATTCTACACTGTCTTGCTACTTGCGAAAATGTACCACCCAACAGAACATGGTGCGGTAAAAAAAGTTGAAAATGTTAACTTGCTAAAAGGGTATCACGACATGGCTTACATCACGAAGAGCGTTGTCTAATGAAGTAATTAGAGATTTTAACTTTATTTGCTGTGGGTGTTTGAAGGGCAAATATTCCTGTCTAGAGAGTTGAAAATGTGTAAGTATTAACCTAATTATGCGCGAAAGCCTTACTGTGCTTTTGTCTTGTATTGACTAGTGAGGTGTTTTGGTCTCTTTTCTCTGTCATGGGGACAGAAACGGATTAGAATATGCTATCATTAGTACAAATTTCACTCAATTTCTATTGAAGGTCTCTTTTCTTTCGAGAGAATAATAAGTGAAAATATTCCATTTCTGATATCTCTAAGCCCTTGTTTGAGAAAGAGTAGTTAGTCTGAACGATTAGCGGTTTGTAGTTGTGAGAGTAGTTTAGACCGTCAAAACTATGAATGGTAATATTTGACGAAAAGTAGTTTGAAAGAGTAATTTAGGGATCAAAATGTTCTTCACCAAATGTTTTTAGCAACATTATTCACTATTGAAGAGTATTTTGTACTATAAAACTGTTAACCACTTAGTAAATGTACCAAATATCTCTCACATACTAACTGTTAATTGTTAGTTAAACACACTAATTGCTAACTGGTAACAACTAATTGCTTCTACTAACTATTGTCTAAACCTGTGATAGTTCCTATTATGAGTAGCATTGATCTAGGTTGAACTCATGTGAGATAAAAAACCGAATATAAGTATTTTTTTTTTTTTTTGAGATCGAGGAATATAAGTATTAACATATGGTGATGACCATATCCATTTATTTATAAATTTTCTTTTACAAAAAAAAAACATGTTTCATTTCCTTAGAATCATGTATGCCTAAATTATCACAAAAGTGACTTTCATTATTTTTATATTACTTTTAACTTTTCTATTATTACCAAAATGAATTGTAAATAACTCTCCATAATGATCGAAAGCAAAAGTATCAACTGAAAACTTTTGCTTTTGGCCATTTTTTAAGCTAAGTCTCTTATCAAATTGGTACTAACGGTAAACATGAATGTCATGCCTATTTTTGATGTATATTTCACCTATGTCAGACAACCGTTAACTTAAGAAAAAATATAGGTTCTCAAAAAAAAAAAAAATTAGGATTTTGATTACAACAATATTCTCCCTATGATTACAAATACGTTTGATAATTCAGCACAATGAATCGAAGGGATAAAAAATGTCGTAATTCCACGACAGTCTACCGTTAGTACCTGTATTCCAAAATACTTTTAGTTCACTTTTGGTAGCCCAAATCAAAATCTCATAATTTGATTGCACTCGATCTGAAATGTGAAATATGTAGTCCTTTACTACTTAAAAAAGTAACATCACGTAGTTAAAAGTCCAAGACCTTTAATCTTTGGATAAAGGAAGGCAAATTGTGCTCATGCTTTTCATATTGATTTCCTTGATTTCAGAATGATCTAGTCACTTTAGGGATAGTACTATCACAAGTTCACAACATCAGTTATCTTGTAGTACTATATTATCTAGGTTCTCAAGACAAGGGCATAATTTTATAATGTACCCTATCTATTTCTTTTCGTAATTACAGATTTATGTACACATACACTCGATTCAATTTGATTTGAAAAGATAAAAAAAATTACTATTAGCTAGATGATACTGTATAACTGTAGCTTCTGATTTGATTCGTCATAATTAAATTTTATGATTCTCATAAATAAATAAAAAACAAACGAAAACAATGCAGGCCCAAGCTGATCTGTGCCTCTGCATACTCGTAGCTTTGTTCTGACGTCTTTGTTAGTGTAGTCATAACGGCCTCCAACCGGACAGCCCAAGTTGGGCCTGTGGTCCATTTTCTAGTGGGTCTCATTGTCTGAAATTAAACCTTTTGGCCCTCATCGTACTTGCATCTTGCATAACTGCATACGATGAGGAAAGCAACTACTGCGTAACTAGTGACTAACTACTGAGCAAGTAAGCAAGACTTTTAAGAGTTTTTCTGCAAGTACAACTTGTATAGTTTAGGTATAGTAATGGTCCTAATGGAACTGTGAGGTGTAACTACTAACTAGTACTGTATATTTTAGGGATAGTTATGGGGCGATCCTAGTGAATTTCTGCACTTTTTCTTATGTAAAGGGAGGCATTGAGGCCGATAATAGAATCAAGCCCGCAACTTTAGTGAGTATATGCACTTTACATAACTGGTTGGTGAGGAAGATTCTACGATTTTGGGTTGATAAGGAGATATGCCAAGTTGCAAAGGCTAATTGAACCTGCAACCTCTGCTAGTACAAATGTACAATCCAAATACCAAATGATGATATATGTGCATCTTCAATGACCAAGACAGCAAATATTGTGAAAGATAGTTGCAAACTACTGCTGAAGTATTCGGAATAGGTACATGAAACCCAAGTTCAAACCCATCTTCAGGGCTATTTTGATGTAGCCCAAAAGGAAAAAAAATAGGCAGTGGAACCTGGGGAAAATTTGTACCTAATCCTAAACTAACAACAAATTAAAAGATGTACAATTGCAACTTTTTCCATCGTTTCTTCCCTTTCAGTACCCAAAATTGCCATTAAATTCACTGGTGAAATTTTCAGGCAAAGGGGAGGCACCTCCTGTGATGGGTTCCCATCAAGATAGTTACTTTTGTGTCCCCAAGGTACATGGTAGGGAAATGTGAAGAAAGCCATGAAAGGTCCTTATTGGAGAAGCTCCCACAATCTTGAATGATCTTTGGATGCAAAAACGCCCATACTTTGTTCAATTAGCTGGCTCGCATTTACTGTTCCAGTAATTGCCAAGTCAGTAGTCTGTCAAATAAAAGAGATGAAATCAAGTCAGAAAGTATTTATTTCATCTGAAAGAAGATCCCATAACGATATGTCTAGGTAACTAGCAAGTTATGCCTTCAAAAAAGGTAAGTAGTAAGTTATAACACAATGTACATTAATCATTTTATTTATGCTCATCACAAAGAAGTATACTTCAGGAGACAATGGATAGTTTATAAAATCTCTTGCCAAATTGAGTGTATAGATGCAAATTACAACAGTGTTTGATTGCTAATAAGGGCAAGCTACAAGTGCACTGGTGCAAGTGTGCAACCAATGTTAACGGGTCAACGTCTTAATTTATAGGACGTGATCAATATGATGTGTGTTTTTCTTGACTTTTTCTATACAATTTTATTGACAATTCGCTGTTCTCAGGAGCAAAGATCCATACAAATGATGAGAATGAAATGTGACATACTCCGTATATTAAACACTACTATCAATTAGAAAACACTTAGATGGGGTAGCTAGGAAAGATTGTGTGAGATGTCATTGTTATTGTTTCCTAGATACGCTATGTCGGCAAACCAGAACCTTATCTAGCTAGTTATCTTTTCCTCATACATGCACATCTCAATCAGATTTAATTATTTTAGCTGATCTGCCTTGCACTACAGATAATTGCTTCTTAATACAATGTTCTGACCTGATCAACTTGAATCTTGGTGTTGGTTGTTCATTTCAAGGACCGTCAAACATTCTTGCAACTTGTACTCTCACTAGGCTAGCTAGTTGTTCATAATGATTGTCTGATAAGTCATTATTCGTTTAGACAAAGAGGGTCTTGGTTTAGAGGTACTATACCCATTTTCATCTTGTAGCAGGTAAGTAGGTTCGTAGCTAGTGTTACATGATGATCTGTGTTTGGCTTGTCATTTCATAGTATCCACTCCTTTAATAGCTTGTCTAGGAGAAAAGTTTGAAGCTTTTTTATATTTTGTTTTGAAAAGTTACATGCTAATGAGCTGCTTTTATGAATCTTTAACTAACATTCAGTTCAAAGCTAGTTATCCAACCAATTTAATTAATTTTCAATTATTTGGTACCACATTTCTAAGGGATACTAGTATACTACTGAACCGAACACCTTATCGAATGGGGATTATTACACTCGGTTGTTGTTGTAGTATACTACTAAACCAAAAGACTCATAAGCGATTTAAAGGATAAAAGTAGATGAGGCTAAAGAAGCAAGTCTTACATGAATTATGATGAGAAGCACCAGAATTGTCAAGCAAGTCCTCCAATCTCCACCCGGGCAAAGTTTCCATTAGGTACTCCGACATCGTATTGCCCGTCGAAATGGAGGCCTCTTCACTGAACTGGTTATAGTTATTATAGTCATAGTTTGTAGATGGGGCGGTCATGTAATTGTTGTTAGAACAATTGTAAGACTGCTGGCTAAACATGTCTTCATAGCTAGAAACTGAAACTGATTTGGATCTTTTGGAACTTGGCTGCGATGAGCTAGAGGAAAGGGAAGAACTTGGGTATTCGAACGACGAAGCTGAGAGTTTAACACCAGTTAGTAGGAATCTATTGTGGGTTTGAGTACGTTCATTTGCTTTGTGTATCGGTATGTCACATTCTCTGCATAATATAGCTCTATCTTCCCTGCAGAACAAGAATGCTCTTCTTTCCTGTGAAAAGGCAAAGCTTTTTTAGTTGAATGTAACAAACATTAATGAAACTAATTATCATAATTATTTGAGTAATGGAGATTCATGTCGTCAAACAGCAACCCAAAAAATTGAAAACAGAAATGATGATGATTACATAGCTCTCATGTCCTGAAGATATGATATTAGTGCTGTTATTATTAGGATTCTTAGCTTTATTAGTACGTTGCGTACATCATATCCTGCCCCCGAACACCCCTATTGAATAGGAATTACACTCGGTTGTTGTTGTTTAGCTTTTAGTAGGGTGTATTCAATTAGAGAACATATTATGGCATAAACCTAAACTCTAGAGAAATCGTCTCGACAAAAAACAGTTGTCAGTGGGTCATTGGGTTGGCAAACGTACTAGCAGAACAACAGGTAACAGCAAATAAATTCACGTTCAGCAACAACATCACACTTGAGAGCCAGAGATGCAATGTGAGCTAGTGTCAATAGCACCAACTTCAACTAATTAAGGACAACAGATACCATAAAGAGTATCTTATAATTGATAGAATTGAAGAAGATTCTGGGTTTTGTGGACTAGTTTTCCTGGACAATCTGAGGCTGCCAGTTTGATGCTCAGTAGTCATTATTCAGAATTTCAGAGTCACAACAGATTTTTGACTGTTTCCATTAGCTATAATTAGACCAAAACTTGCCGCTAAGTCAGTACACTTTTTTCAGCTTTATTAAACCAACTATATGAGCCCAATTCCCAAACAAACCGTCAAACAAATCTCTGTAAAGTCTAAACTCTAAAGGGCATGACTAAAAGAAGTTGCACATACCAAGAGTTTTGCATGCCACACAACATATAGAGTATTAACAAACAGTAATGAAAAGATAAAAAAATAGAGCAAAGGACACGTACTTGGCAGATGTCACAAAGAGGAGCTTCCTTGAAAGAAGGGTGTAGGAGAGAAGACCTAAGGTGTTTGCTAGCTAGCTTGTTAGCATGGTGCACCTCATGGTCACACCCTTCACACAAAGCAGCTTCATCTGCTGCACAAAACACTGATGCTTCTTGCTTCTCACAAACATCACACTGAATCTTCATTTCCCTTATTTTAGTTACCAGCCACTTTATCAAAAAGCCACGAACTAAGTGTACAGTGTACGTATAAGTACTATGGTACTATTTGTAATATAGATCGTTATGCCTTGACTTGCTAAGAAAACTGAGGATGTATATATTTATAGATAGTACGTATATGAAATGAAAAGAAAAGGGACGAATAAGAAGGCTTATAAAGAGAGTGTGGGCAAAGGAAAGTTCCAGGCAGAGAGAAAGTGAGATGTTAACATAACATGGCTTTCAATCTTTCTAGCTTCTCTAGTTCTTTTTTATTTGTTACTCGGTGTTAGTTAGTTCGTGCCTTGGCTTATCGAAGGGCAAAGGTTGGAGAAACATTAAAAGGAATAAGACAAAGACAAGGGTGTGAAAAGTGCAAGTTGGGTGGGCCTGTAAAGGGGATTTACTATACCTATCTAAAATCCGGAAAAGGGGTGTATGGATCTTTATCAAAGTCCTCTCTGGAATTGAGGGTCATGGGGAAGCTCTTTATCTTTGCATTTATTGATCCGGGTGTCCTTCTCAGTAAGGAAAATTTCAAAGAAAAAAAAATGTGATTTATGATTTTTGAACCCATTTTAGGTAGAGGAGTTGAGCCCATCATGTGAAGGAATAATTTTAGACATTAAAGATGGGAAATGAAGTGTGCCAATGACAGCTCATCTTTGATGCAAGAATTGATTAAAATGTGTTATTTACCACTTTTTGGGTGTGAAATAGTGTTTTCTACCACTTTAACGAATTATCATAGGTTAGTCTTTTCTCATGTTTGGAATATTTGGCAATGGGCAAATATGTGACTCTAATATACTCGATTCTTCAACTTTAGGTGATTATGGATTATAGCAAAATGGCTATGAAAACCTTCCAGCACTTCTTATTTTGGTAAAGTTGTTGGAAGTGAGTACTTCAATGCATCAATGGGTCAATCCCGGAAACAACCTCTCTGTTTTCTTAAACAGGGGTATGGTTGCGTACATCCCGACCCCGAGCACCCCCATCTAATGGGGATACACTCGGTTGTTGTTGTTGTTGTTGTAATATACTCGATTCAATCATTTTGTTCAAAAATGTAGAGTACATTTTTCACAATCAACATCACAATTAAGTGCATGCATTTTTTTTCAATAAATGTAATATTGGTTTTAGAAATTATAGGTTTTTTTACTTTACATGACATTATCAAGGGGATTAACTACTCATATTCATTATAGATATTCCCATATTTGTTGTTTAACAAAATTGAAGTACTAAATTGAAATGGAAAATATATTTCCGTATAACGGCAGAATTAGCTATGTCACACCCCATAGGTAATTTACAATACCGATATCACTTCTCGTAACTTACGACACTTCTCGTAACTTACGACTTCTTAAAGCAAGTCTGATAGAAACGTGATCCCCCTCTCGTCTCCTCTCCATACCAATTTTTATTGGTTTCTACCTCTCATGCTCCTCTCCCGTAAACGATCCCTCAGACCTCATATATCAAACAAAAGAAAAAAAAAATGAGAACCCTTTTAATTGCTTGTAAGTAGAGAGACAAGGGTTCTATTTATTTTAATGTTTTCCTTTTGTTTTCTATAGTTTAGCTGAGATATTCCATTCTTTCTCCTCTATAATGGGTTATGATCAAATGTTTACATAATCCCCTTTGATCTCCCTTTATCTATACCCTTTGATACCTCATTGAGTTATTGGGTTGCTTCTATGTTTAATTCACACAATTCACATATTAATTTTACTAGATAATGGGAATTCATTTCCATCACATTCACCGGCTAAGGCATCTCAAACAATTATGTGACCTTTTGATAATACCAAAATTGAGGGCCTTTTTTTAAAAAATAATTTACAATTTTTCAACAAGATAAACAAGCAAATCATAATAAAATACGATTAAAATTTTAATTAACTAATGTGAAGAAAAATAAAATTCTTGTATTTGTTTGAGGATTTTCTCTAATATTCGCTTTTGGTACATTATTCTTTTCTTCGAAATCGTAAATCTAGAGGCTCTATAAATTTTAGGTATGAGCCACTAAGTCACCACTGTTCACCCAGTCAAGTTCCTTTGCTACCTAAAGTAATTTCTTAACTTTGCTTCATGGGTTACGTTGCATACTTACATGCATGGTCAATGGTTTGCCATTTATCGTCCCAATCTATTGTCCGTCTCCGGTTTGCTCTGCAGTTATTTCAGGCTTGTGCCTTTTTGGGCGTTGGTAACCTAGCCACGAGAGGAATTGATTTTCAGTTTCCAATTGAACTAAAGGGAAACTAAGAATCGTCAAGCTTACTACAAACTCCGTCTCATTTTATTCTTATGGTTTGATTTTGGCACACAAATTAAGAAAGTACACAATTTACACATTTACCCTTCGGTTTTAATAATAATTACTTTAACACCAAAGCTCACTCATCCTCTTTCTTCTATTATAGTGGGAATATTAGGGGGTTAAATGGTCATTTTCATCTATAAAGTTTGCCAAAAATGGAAACCATAAGAACAAATAGATACATCCTAAAAAGGAATACTATAAGGATAAATTGAGACGGAGATTGTAGTAACTTGTGCAGTTGTGCTACTCTTGTAAAGTTGTAAGTTGTTACAATGCGATGAAAGAATGCAGAAACGTGGAGCATGTGATATCGACTATACGGCTATCTCAGTATTTTTCATGGGACAGAGAAACAGCAAAAAGCGATTTCTTGGTTACATTTTGTCTAATTGAAACTTGAAAGGAGGAAAAAATGGCAAGTTGATGCAAAATATGCAAATGAATAAGTGAATATACGCGCATAGTTGTCACCACAATGCAATTTCGTTTTGTATGAGAAATCTGAAAATGGTCTTACGTGTTTTGTCTTGAATCGCTACCGTTTTTTATAATTCAACTAAAGTAGCCTGGTGACCAAGATGACATACATGCTTCCGTCAACAATTCAGTTCTTTTTTTCTACTTCTTATATTCATCTGCAATTACTCTTCGTGCCACATAAATGGCCTATATTTTACAAGCTTGTCGAAGAAATTTACAATCGGACCGAAAGTACTAACTGCAGTAATTGACAAAGCCGATCATGTTACTCTTGTTTAGCGGTGAGCTCAATGCTCAATACACGAAAGTTTCTATTGCATTAATCAAAAATGGATTTGAGAGTTGCATCTCTAAGATCCACGAAGTTAGGTTGTATTTTACTCGTCTAAACTAGAAATAAGTAATGTTATTTTTGATTTAAAGGAAGGTACAAATTCCGGTGAAAATTTCATATTATTATTCTACCTTTAATCTATGTTAAAAATTCGAAGAAAACCTCGAATTTTAAGTGGTGAAGATTTATGTCTTTAAAAGGGGGATTTCAGACTCAAAAGTCAAATCAACAAAAATGTCGCATCTTTAGAAAAAAAAATACGAAAAGTTATATCTTTGGTCAATGATCACAAACTAAAAGTTCATGTGACACCATTCAAAAGGGTATGTAGTCATATACTCATATACACACAATATTGATCTATTGACAGTTGGCCTTAGGTATTGCAATGGAGCTGGTCTAATTGGATATCGTCTCATCATCGTCCGGATGGAGGTGAATTTGGCGGGTAGTAGACGGGGATGGTTCTCAGGCTCTCAGCTAGTCGCCTAGTCCCAACCCCAACAAGTTGCAAATCAACAAGTTACCATTTCCAATTGGTTCACATCAACTGGTCAAACCAGCTAACAAATTTAGCCAATCGAATTCATTTATCAGTTACCAACTCGATAGCTCCATGTAATTGCCAAACAAGACCAAAATTAGGGAAGCAGTTTCAAACTTTCAATCAACCGTGGAAGGCTTCTATTCTTCTCCTTTTTCTTATTTTCTCTCCATAGGTCCTCGAATCAAGTTATCAACATCTCGGGAAAGAACTCGTCGGGCTTCAATAAACTTGTAATTCTACGTCAACTGTTGTTGACTTGTTACGACTGTGAGCACATCATTTACATCATAACTTTATGGCTTGAACATAAAAGAGAGAAAGCATGTTAGTACAAACTACAAAATTAAAAGGAATCGTCCAATCGACGCAGAATTATTGCCTCTAGGAAGACTATCTTTTTCAGCTTTGGGGATCGACTGCTGCCTTATCGATTTTAGCTTCTTCCCACGCGTTGTGTGTGTGATATGTAGTTAGAGAATAATCAAATGTCGAATAGAATATTAGGGCGAGGCTGTATTTTGATATACATATTTACAATTTAGATTAGAATCTTAAAATTCGATTTAGTTCAGTTTTAATTATAATTTTAATTATATTCGTTTTTTTTCAAGGTCACTTCAGCTTTTTTCCAATTAAGTTCTTTGTCAGTTAAGTTTTTTACAGATCGACAAAAAAATACTCCCTAAGTTATGTTCCCTCGATCTATCTCAAAAATATATTTACACCTTGACTTTTAAATTAAAATTTATAAACTTTCACCAGAAATTTGTGGAGATTTACAGTAATTGAAAAAAAGAAAGTAGTTGCTGGCTAACTGATAGGACCGTAACTCCGTAAGTATAACAAAAGTCATCTTGACCTTTTCTAACAGCGATCATTTATCAACATTAATGAATTTCGATTTAAAATTGCACGAGTTGTTTCATGGACTATTACAACTTCAAGCCAATCTTCCATTCTTCCAGAGTCAGAGGTGTATCTGTTTTTCATTCTATCTTTGGAGATAAGTAAAGATGTGAACGCAGCAGATCTTGGGCAAACTTTGCTGAGATTCAATGCATGGGGCGGCAGCGTGGAATGGCAATACGACAAATTAGACCTTTTAGGCACTGTTATAATATCACTCGAAGATATGGTGATCTTATAATACAATGCATATTAACGTAAAGAAGATCTAAGGTTCAGATTTATACTTTTATATGAGCACCTTGTAGTCGACATTCGACAATCAGCTTTTGTTACACACTTACACAAACAAAAGTTCTCCATGTGGAACAGCTGATACATAATTACAAATCCTAAATTTCACTGGATTAGCGAGGTGATAATCTAAGCTCTAGCACAGATTGCTTGTCATTTGCAATTAACACGTTTCTCTTACTACAATAATAAATTAATAATCATTTTATGTTAGGTAGTCAATCATAATTCACTAAATATCCTCACAAAAATCTATTAGTGTACTAATTAATCAATTGACAAGTAGCTAGCTTCTTAAGTGAATTTAGTTCTGTTTCATTTTTATTGTTTGACAAATAGCTAGCTAGTCTTAAGTGAATTGAGTTTTGTTAATCTAATAATTGACAACTTTGCGCAAAGTTGCATATGAAGGAATGATACTTGTATCCTATAGTTACTACTTACTAACCACAATAACTTTGATTCAGAGATTCCCAAGCAAACTGGAGACAGTAACTTCGAACTTTATTACACACCTTCCGTTTGCCAATTGCCAGCAATCCGAAATCATGTGCTTATCTGCAAGACATTCACATTGGACAACAATGCTTCACCAAGAAAACTTGTGGATGAGAAGCTAAGCTGGCCTGATGGTTGCCACTTAAGACAAACGAAAACTTTTATGGGCAGCTATCTTACAGTCAAGAATCTGTTGACCAATAGAAATTTGATTGTCCCTCTTGGAGATAAAAAAAGATGAAGATATGAGCAATTTGTTTGAGAAAACTTGCAAGTTACAAGAATATGGTAGAGCTTCAAATAATTATTTCTTTCTGTAGTGGCGTTGGTCTCACTGACCACTTTTAGCCATTTCTCTCTGGCAAATGTCCCTATTCCTGATGAATTCCATGTGTTAGAGATGCACTTTTGGCTGTCCATAGAATATTGCTGTCGACTTGTTTTTTTTCAACAACCCATCATATTACTGCAATTGTAGATGAGGTTCCAAGATTTGTTTCCTTCTCCATATGAAAATAAATCATTTTAGAAGAACAAAAGATAACAGTACACAAATAAAAAGTAGAATACTCAATAGTTGCACAAGAATGAATGAAATTAAGAATAAAAAATGTCAGTCCCCCTACCAACACGACATGAGTTTATATATGTTTACACTGCACTAGGTTTTAAGTTATATTTTGAGAACTTACATTATAGGAGTGTAATAGTCATTTTAAGCATTTCTTGGAAATTAATAGTCTCGCTCTTTTCAATTGGCCAATTAAGGTTTTTTTCTTCTGGGTATTAATTGTACAGTTAAGTTTTGGAAGGTCCTCACGGCTCGTCGGCTCGATTGGTAAGGGGAATAAGTACATTGAGATTCATAAACGGGATTGGAAATACGGAGTAGTTAACAAGAATTGGGATTAAAAAGGATATAGTTATCCCTTATTTTTCAAATGAGATTGAAATAAGAAAACACGAGAATAACTAATCCCCTTATATAATACATGCCCGACTAACCATTATTACTAAAATAGATTGGTTTACAATGCAAATCCCATCCCACTAATTTAAGTTCCTCATCCTCACCATTTTGTAGACTATGGCTTTGTTTGGGAGAAAGTATGAGCAGTTAGCGGTCAGTAGTTAGTAGTTAGCAGTTAGAAGGTTTGACTAGCAGTTAGCAGTTATGAGTTGTTTGGTAACAGTTAGCAGTTTCATAGTGTAAATTGTTAATGAATAGTGAAAATGCTGTTGTGAACAACATTTTGCAAAGAGCATTTTGGGCCCTCAAAAATACTCTTTTACCAAACATAACAAAGAGCATTTTCAACTAGTCAAAATGCTCTTATAACTAAAAATAATAAACGCTAACGTTAAACGCTATTCCACCAAACAAGGCCTATATGGCCATATGGGCCAACAATATTACAACCAATTGCCCGCGCCGATTAATATACATGGGCCTTGCCCAACTCTTATTAGTCCACAAAATAGTTCACTCCAGGCCTTGGCCTTGCATACAAAATCTACACCACCCAAATTATCGTTTTCTAATCTTAAAAAAAAAAATCTCAGGTCATAACTGTCAGTTTTGTCACTGTTTCTTTTTTTCAACAGCTTTTCTTTTCCAAAATGGCTTCATCCATAACAATGGCTGCAGCAGCTGCTTCTCCTTGCTCCACTAGTTTCTGCTCTCATCACCACTCTTTTCATTCCCAGGTACTCCACTCTCTCTCTTCCCACCTTTGCAACCATTTATTTCAGCTCATAAAAGTTCAACCTGTTACATTTAAGCTCCACTAACTCTTTCTTTCATTTCTTTGGAAATTGCATTTATGGCTAATGTAGAATGCTTTACGACGAAAATGGGATGTTGGGTCTTTGAATTTTTGTCTTTTCAAGCGTTTACCTTTGGATATTCAAAGAAGGTAACTTCCTTTTGCCTCATTGTCATTATTATTATGATTGTTATTAATTTTGGTTCACCTTTTATATTTCATTGTATGCCCACAAATTTCTTTTTATTAAATTAGTATTTTGATGACACATAGGATAATGAATTAGACCCAATTCCTTGGACCAAAAGTGATTTGAATTGATAGTTATTAATTATAGGTTGCATAGAAAGTTGATGAGATGAGCTTAACTAAAGTGAGCTGAAACTGAACTCAACTAAACTGAATACTCGGGAACTAAACTGAAGTGAAATGAACCCGAAACTAGGGATAATGAGTCCAATTGAATGATGCCTAATCTATTATATGTAATTCCTGGATGATAATTGGTATATCCCTTTAGACATTTTGATCACACATTCCAATTAATGATTCAAATGAAAGAATTTGTATTACTTGCTACTGATCTTGTCTTGCCTCTTATATGATTGTTTTTGGATATCTTTGGATTTTTTTATTTGAGCTGCTTAATGTAGCAGTGAACTAAGGATGGCATGTTAATTGATGTTATCATTTGGAGGAATTTTGATGAGTGATCATTGTGTAGTAAGAAGGCATTGTTTTGGGTAATTAAGCAGGAGAAATTTGGTGTGTGCAGCAAGTAAAGAAACTGAGGAAGCGTTTAAAAAGACCGTCCAACTTGATAGATTCATTGATACATTGAGGGACGCCAGCCCGAATGAAGTGAGTAATTTATACCCTGATACACTCCTTGTTTTACTTGATTTTGTTGTAAGTACTCTAACTTTGACCTTTCTGACTTATCATAGATTCCGAAGCTTGTTGCTGAAAATGTTCTTGCTTTCAACGAGGGTTTCTGGATACGTCTTGCTGCCAGAAGTGATACTTGTAAATCAGAGGATGATAAAGCATGATTCTTTTGACTATGTCTTTTCTGTTGACTTGGATTGTAGATGTGGAAACTGCGGTCAAAAATAATTAGGGTGTGCTTTTACATACAGAAAGATTATGAAGAATTAGCAGCAGTACTGATGAGCACAGTGGATCGGCTCGTCCAGAAAACCAATGTAATGCCAACTAGTGCCCTCTTCCTCTCTGTCTACCTGTGTATGTGCATCGATTATGTCCCGAGTTATCGTGTCTATGTTCAATGTAGTGTGCTACCAGTGGTCACCTCCACACCCGAGCTCATAATTCCTCTTTGTACAGGAGAAGATTGACTCTGCTACTGATGTTCTCAAGTCAATCCTTAAACCTGTAGTTGATGAGGAAGACGAGATACCTTGGCCACCAAGAGATCCAGAAGCTCTTTCTTTGATGGAGAAGGTAGCTCTTTCCTGATTTTTAGGACTCCATAACTTGGCCAGCAAGAATTATTTGATCGCAAAACTGATAAAATATTTCACCGCCGTCTGTGGGGATCGAACCCACGACCACGTGGTTAAAAGCCACGCGCTCTGCCACTGAGCTAAGAAGGCATGGATGGTTTCTGTTCATTATAAAAAATGTCAATGGTCTGTGTCATGTTTGTATTGTGCAACATATGCTTTTTATGTTTACCATATGTTTCATTGTTTCATCACTAGGAGCTAAATCAAAGAGAGCAAGAAGGAGCTTTGGATGAAGGGTTCCTGTCTGAAGTCAACGCACAATTACGACAAGTGAGTGTTCAGTGGCCTTTTGAATTCTTAGTCATTCCTGTTGTCTTGAGTTGAAGAGTCTGTGCCTCTGCATTGAGGCAACACCATTCCAAATTAAGCAATCTGGAGGGCGCGGTACATACCATCTCAACTACTTGTGACATATGAGGATATGATAAGTGCTTCTAAGCCTTTCTCAGAGCAAATTGCACTGGTCGCTCCAAAGCAGTACAAGCAAATAAGTGTTGATAACTTGATATGTTAATAAAGGGAATTGCTCTTTAGTTTTCTCTTGTGAGGTCAGGGGTGCTGTTGAGAGGGTCTGCTGCGAATGTTAGTTTCTCTTTGGTGCATTATTGGCAAAGTCTTCATGGTTACTTTGTCATGCAGGCAAAAAAAGATGATGACAAGCCAGGACTTGTAGCCATGCTTCAGAAAGTCTTGCAGTTCTATGCTTCCAGAGTTCTCTCTAAACGAAGTTATGCAAAGAAAGGTATGCTAATCCCCCCCC
>ONZK01003608.1:29642-43024 GCA_900322385.1 Pharnaceum exiguum
GTCTTTGGTCTATGGAAACTTTTACCTTAGCTTATGGATGCTTAGCATTGACTTGAGATGGCTGATTGTTCTGATGGTAGCTGTTACTTTTTCGACGAACTAACGTGTGAAACTTGGTGTTTAGAAATATGACCATAATTAGTTCTATATACGTAGACGTCACTGTGGCTTTGTGTTTCTGTAATTTAACTACAATTACCAATGCCAATTGCCAAATCCCAATGGTGGGATGGAGGAAGAACTTTCATGCTTATCTTGTTCTTAGCGATGGCATCTATGTTGTGTCTCTTGCAGGGAATGAGATTATAAAGGCCGAGCAGTTCCTTGAGACTGTTATCCAAGGTACTACCATGCTCCATCTTCTACACATTAAGTTCGGCTGTATAAACTTAAATGAGCTGTGGCCTGTTGGTAAAAGGCTGTTGTGCCCGATTTTGATTTCCAGCAGTATTTTCTTTCTTCCGCGATAAGATTGATTGCCCTAGATTCCGCATTAGTTCTGAAAGGTATTTTTACATTGGCATCTCGGTACATATTACCAACTTTTACTGACGCAGCTCCAGAAAATGAATGGAATACACTGCTGCTTAACGGGTTGACTGTGGCAAAAGGGGACATCTCCCCTGAGGAATTTTATGCTGTCATCAACAAACGGAAAGAGCGAGTTTTGATCCGAACAGTAAGAGCAGACCCCTTTTTCAGTTGCGTCTTTTCTTCTGTTCAGTTTACTGATCTTCCTTTTGAATGTTATCTGCTGATGGTGTCAGGAAGGAGGGTCTTACCAGCAGCGAGTTCTTACCGAGTTTCTTAAAGGTATTCAGTCGAGAACCGAGGAAATCGTTCAGGTTCTCCAGGGCAATCCGCAATGAGATAAAACTTGCCACTTCTCAAGCAAATTTGATCAATGGTGTTCTCTAGTTTTTTGAAATATGAATATGGCCTAGGAGGATCTCGACTCTTATGAACCGGCTTATCGAAGATGCTCCATAACCATTAAGCATTCAAGTGGTTTAACACTTCTGATCTAGCTGCTTGTCCATGAAATTCCCCTTCACATTGGGGCATTGGGCACTGACGGCCTGACGCCCTCACATGACTCACTCTGTAAGTCTGTAATCAGTGTAATGTGTGATCAATGAATATGTATCAACAAATCACATACAACTTTACAAACATACTCCGTAGCTTCTTTAGTTCTTTTTGCTTTTTGGTTAAGCTAATGCATCAGCATCACATACTTGTCAATATGCCGAGAAATGGCCCATCGTCCAGCACCCCAGTATCAACCGAATCTTCCAATGATCTGAGAAACACACAGTCCACCAATGTTCATTAGAATAATGATTTTGAATCAATGAATCATTATTTTATTAATCGGTTTTATAAATTCCCTTTTTCTTAAAACTAATTCTCCTAGATCCATAATTTACGTTTTTTTTGTAAGTAGATTTTTTTCAGATTTTTTTCCTGAGAAGAAATTTCAAGGAAATGCATTGACTTTCGTAGTTCTTACTCCTTACTCCTTACTCGTAGAGTGACATACATAGACAAATCAAATTAATCAAATCATCTTTGCTTAAAACCAACGAAAAAGACCCCCCAGACCCCAGTTATTATTACACACTCCCACAAATCACAGCCGTTGATTCCTAATCCCACGGTCATTTCTCATTTCCCATTTCCCCTTTTCCTTTTCCTCTCCTCAAGTCAATTCATTAAACAAACAATTAATCACAGTAAAACAAAACAAAAACTCACACTCATCAAACAAACAAAACCCAGCCAGAACAGATCTACATCTACTCGAGTGCTATAAACTTAAAAAACAAAAAACAAAAAACAAAAAAAACAAAACCCCTTTTCATTTCATTTAATTTCATCTCTCTCACATAAATTCCCATTTATTATTGTTCCCCCAAATCAATTCCATTCTCTCTCCTCCAAAAACCTCATCTCCCCTCTCTCTACCATTAGATGCAAACACCTCTCCCTCTCTCGATCCAGATCTAAAGGTACCTCCCTCTATCGATCTACCGCAAATCTTTCATTTTAATGTTATTATTTTAATGAAAATAAAGTAATTGTTTGTTTTTTGTTTTGGACAGAAAAGGAAAAGGGAAGAAGAAATGTTGACGAAGTTTGAGACGAAGAGCAACAGAGTGAAAGGGCTAAGCTTCCACAGCAAGAGACCATGGATCTTAGCGAGTTTACACAGCGGAGTCATCCAGCTTTGGGACTATCGTATGGGGACTCTCATTGATCGTTTCGACGAGCACGATGGCCCCGTTCGCGGTGTCCACTTTCACAACTCCCAGCCCCTCTTCGTCTCCGGAGGTCTATATCAATCTTATCTACCTTTCAGTTACATTATTGTTTTGAATTATTATATCATGTTGAGATCAGCTGGTTGATTGACTTGTGTCACTGCTTCTTGTAATTATTAGTAAGATTAGTCTAGTGTTATATTACGAGGCGTTGTTTCGAGTAATGTTGTATTGTGAATTTGTTTTTGGCTTTTTTTTTTGTTACTTTTAATAACAAAAAAGTAGTGTTGATTTTGGATTGATGAGTGATGATTAGTGTTTTTATTTTTTGCGGAATTCTAGGAAATGTGATATGATTTGGGATAAGGCGAGTTTCATTTTTTTTCCTGATCTTGTGGAATTTGACAATGTTTGGCGAAAAAGGCGTTTCGATTTCAAATTTTGTGTGCTTTTTTTTTTGTTGGAATATGATTTAGGTTGGTTATCATTCTTTAGCTTCTATTGTTAGTGAGTTAGTGACATCTTTTGATTAAATTGGGATGGAGGGAGGGATTGTGAATGGTAGCTATGATGTAGAATTTGAATATAACCCACGAGATATTGAACTCATGTGAATAAAATGGGATTGGATTGTGAATGAGTTTGTTAATTTGTGTGATTTTTTCATCTTTGTTTCAGGCGATGACTACAAAATTAAAGTTTGGAACTATAAACTGCACCGGTGTCTGTTTACACTTCTTGGACACCTTGATTACATTCGTACGGTGCAGTTCCACCATGAGCAGCCATGGATTGTGAGTGCAAGTGATGACCAGACTATTCGCATATGGAACTGGCAGTCACGCTCATGTATCTCTGTCCTCACCGGGCATAATCATTATGTAATGTGTGCCTCGTTTCATCCCAAGGAGGACCTTGTTGTGTCAGCCTCCCTTGACCAGACAGTGCGAGTTTGGGATATTGGTTCTCTAAGGAAGAAGAATGCATCTCCCGGAGATGACTTGTTGCGGTTGAGTCAGATGAACACTGACCTTTTCGGTGGTGTTGATGCTGTGGTCAAGTATGTTTTGGAAGGTCATGACAGGGGTGTTAACTGGGCTTCTTTTCATCCTACTTTGCCCCTGATTGTGTCTGGAGCAGATGATCGCCAAGTGAAGTTGTGGCGCATGAATGGTAAGTCCTCTTTCTGAACTCGGTTCTGTTAGCCTGTTCTTGTACTATATTTGAAATATTCACCTGCTTCTTTGTGGGTGTTTTGAGAATTTCAATGCAATCTTTTGAGAAGTATCATAAGAAGCTACCGGGTAATCTTTTGAGAAGTATTCCATGTTTTTTATTCCTTTCAAAATTGAGAAAGATTCTCTAAAATCCTACTTCCTCTGTCCACTATTAGCTGTCCTAGTGTACTAGTGGACAACTAATTTTGGACGGAGGGAATATTGCTTTAAATTATCAGCTGGTATGAGTAATTACTTTATGGTACTGTATACTTGCGTTTCTAAATATTTCTCGCTATTTTCTTATCAGACAGAGTTGGTGTTCTCGTATGTATTTTTGTTTATGATATGAATATATGATACATATAGAATTTATGCTGACCTGCTTGCTTTGTCATCATTGACAACAATATGGTTACGGCAATGGAGAATGATTTGGTCGAATGGTTGATGTTAATCTTCGAAATTGAATATTTTACTTTGTCCTTTCAAGAATATTAAAGTCATTGGTCAAAATGTGTGTTTTTTTTTGTATAAGGTCAATATATGCTTTAAAGTCTAACCATTTATGCATGTAGCCATGTAGGTAGTCTTGATACTCTCTGGTCGTAAAAAAAAAAACTTTAGCTTCAGTAATTCAGCTGATACTGTCTGGTCATTAATGAACTGATGGCTGTGCGAGGATCAAAACGATTTTTTTATGTTATAATTCTTGTGTTTTTGAGAAGTTGGGTATAGAGAAGTTTCATCGGGGAAAGTGTGGTGTCCTGCAATTGTAGGCGTAGTACTTTGTTGTCTGAAGACCTTATGGAAAGCATTGTTTGTATGGCCTTGAATTATTCATGATTAATCAATGATCCTCTTAGCCAACTGCGTAGATCACATTATTAGACCGGTGTTCCATATGGTGAGCTTAAGAAATTTTCTTCCTTGTTCACATTGTGATGAAACTGTAGGCCATGCTTAAACTACAAACGTCACTTAATTTTTGGTGACGACTTATCTTTGAACTCTGTTTTTCTTTTGCCATCATTTGATGCTTATTGCTGTAATTATGTATTTGCCCTTACTGTCAACATTTTATCTTGTCAGATACGAAAGCTTGGGAAGTGGATACATTGAGGGGACACATGAATAATGTTTCATGTGTTATGTTCCACGCTAAACAGGACATTATTGTCTCAAACTCTGAGGACAAAAGTATACGCGTCTGGGATGTAACTAAGCGGACTGGTATTCAGACATTCCGCCGGGAGCATGATAGATTCTGGATTCTTTCTGCTCATCCTGAGATGAATCTTCTAGCTGCTGGTCATGATAGTGGGATGATCGTTTTCAAGCTGGAGAGGGAACGGCCTGCATTTTCTGTGAGTGGTGATGCCATGTTCTATGCAAAAGATCGTTTCTTGAGATATTATGAGTTTTCAACTCAACGAGACACACAAGTTATCCCTATCCGACGGCCTGGCTCTGCAGGCTTGAATCAAGGTCCTAGGACTCTTTCATACAGTCCTACGGAGAATGCTATCCTAATATGTTCTGACGCTGATGGCGGATCTTATGAGCTCTATGTCATACCTAAAGAAGCATTCGGAAGGGGTGATACAGCTCAAGATGCGAAAAGAGGTTCAGGAGGATCTGCGATCTTTATTGCTCGTAATAGGTTTGCTGTTCTTGACAAAAGCAGCAACCAAGTATTGGTCAAGAATCTTAAAAATGAGGTCGTGAAGAAGAGTCCACTCACTCTTCCTACTGATGCAATATTTTATGCTGGAACCGGTAACCTGCTCTGTAGGGCTGAGGATAGGGTAGTCATCTTTGATCTGCAACAGAGGATAGTTGTTGGTGAACTTCAAACGCCTTTTGTCAAGTATGTTGTGTGGTCCAATGACATGGAGAGCGTTGCCTTGCTGAGCAAACATGCCATTGTCATTGCAAGTAAAAAATTGGTGCACCAGTGCACTCTTCACGAAACTATTCGTGTTAAGAGTGGAGCGTGGGATGATAATGGAGTTTTCATCTATACAACTCTGAATCACATCAAGTATTGTCTTCCTAATGGAGACAGTGGTATAATCAGAACGCTTGAGGTTCCGATTTATATCACCAAGATCTCTGGGAACACAATTTTCTGCTTGGACCGGGATGGAAAGAACAAGACTATTGTTATTGATGCAACTGAGTATATTTTCAAGCTTTCTTTGATGAGGAAGAGGTATGACCATGTAATGAGCATGATAAGGAATTCTCAACTTGTAGGGCAAGCGATGATAGCCTACTTACAGCAGAAGGGATTTCCTGAGGTTGCTTTGCATTTTGTGAAAGATGAGAGAACCCGTTTTAATCTGGCATTGGAGAGTGGTAACATCCAAATTGCAGTTGCTTCAGCGAAGGAAATTGATGAAAGAGATCATTGGTACCGTTTAGGATTGGAGGCTCTTCGCCAAGGCAATTCTGCCATTGTAGAATATGCTTATCAGAGGACCAAGAACTTTGAGAGGCTGTCCTTTTTGTACCTGATCACTGGGAATATGGACAAACTAGCCAAAATGTTGAAAATTGCTGAGGTGAAGAATGATGTCATGGGTCAGTTCCATAACGCGCTCTATTTGGGTGATGTCAAGGAGCGGGTGAAAATATTGGAGAATGCTGGCCATTTGCCTTTGGCTTACATCACTGCTTCTACCCATGGACTCCATGATGTTGCTGAGAGATTGGCTGCTGAGTTGGGAGATAATGTTCCCACTTTGCCTGAAGGGAAGGTACCCACCCTACTGATGCCACCAGCACCTGTTTTGTGTGGTGGAGATTGGCCCTTATTGAGAGTTATGAGGGGGATTTTTGAGGGTGGACTTGATAGTGTTGGCAGGGGTGCTGCTGAAGATGACGATGAGGTGGCTGAAGGTGATTGGGCTGAAGAACTAGAGATGTATGATGCTGAGAACGTAGAGAATGGAGACGTTGTTGAAACTTTGCCTGATGGGGAAGAAGCTGAAGAGAACGATGAAGAGGGAGGATGGGACCTTGAGCCTCTGGATCTTCCCCCTGAGGAAGACACTCCAAAGGCGTCTGCTACTGCCCGTTCATTGAACTTTGTGCCCCCGCCCCCAGGCATGGCTGTCAGTCAAATCTGGATCCAGAAATCTTCTATTGCCGCCGAGCATGCAGCTGCAGGAAACTTTGAGACTGCAATGCGATTGCTTAGTCGACAACTTGGTATCAAAAATTTTGCTCCTTTGAAAACCTTGCTCCTTGATCTTCATGCTGGAAGTCACTCCTATCTACAATGTTTTCCGTCTGCTCCGGTCTTATCTTTGGCTGTGGAAAGGGGATGGAGTGAGTCAGCTAGCCCTAATGTGAGGGGGCCCCCAGCTTTAGTGTTTAATTTCTCTCATTTGGAAGAAAAGCTCAAGGCTGCTTACAAGGCCTTTACCGCTGGTAGACTAAGTGAGGCTCTTAGGATTTTCCTCAGTATCCTACACACCATTCCTCTGATAGTTGTTGAGTCTAGAAGAGAAGTTGATGAAGTGAAAGAGCTTATTATCATTGTGAAAGAATATGTTTTGGGTATTAAAATGGAGCTTAAGAGGAGAGAATTGAAAGATGATCCAGTGCGTCAGCAAGAGCTTGCTGCTTATTTCACTCACTGCAACCTTCAACTACCTCATTTGAGGATTGCCCTGCAGAATGCAATGAGTATTTGCTACAAGGCAAAGAACCTCAGCACTGCCGCCAGCTTTGCCAGACGCCTGTTAGAGACGAACCCCACAAATGAGCAACAAGCGAAGCTTGCCCGTCAAGTTTTACAAACAGCTGAGAGGAACATGAGTGATGCAGTTGAGTTGAACTATGATTTCAGAAATCCATTTGTGACCTGTGGTGCTACGTTCGTTCCAATTTACCGTGGCCAGAAGGATGTCTCCTGTCCCTTCTGCGGTGGGCGTTATGTACCAAACCAGGAAGGGCAAATCTGTAGTGTTTGTGAGGTTTCAGTGATTGGGGCGGATGCTTCTGGTTTACTCTGTTCTCCTTCTCAGATCAGGTAAGTAGGTAACCGACCCAGAGTTCCTGGATGAGTACATTGTGAAACGCTGCTGTACAATGATGATACAGTTAAATCACATATGCTGGCGCCGTTGAGGATATTTGAAGAACCTGTCTGCAGCCTCATGAAACGCTATTGGATGAGTAATAGAATGTTCGGGGAGCTACTTTACGATGTCACCTTTTCCTGCCTTCAATTTTCTCCCGTTTCTTTAACTGTTCATGAACCAAGATGTAATAAACTTTAGAATCTTGATTTTGGGTCATTCGTGTTGAGTAGTTGGATGAGAATGGCCAATTGGCTCCCTTTAAATTAGATATGGACCACATGGTCATAAGATGATACATTGAACAGATCGCTTGGAGATATTTTCTTTTTGTGATGGATTAGCTGTTTTTGCTGTGGGTTAAAAGTCTTCCACTTTTCTAGGTGCGAGGCTTTCTGTAGCTTACGAACATTACTTGTTAGTTTTCTTTACTTGAGAACTACCTGTGCTCTCAGGCAACCAGTTTTTTGCTGGCTTATTTGCATTTGTTGGTAGCTTATGTTCTGCCGATTTTGTCATGCTAAATGCCTAGTAAATCACTGAAAATACTGCAGGAAAGGTCGACTATGGGTATCCTTTCACATTCCTCGTAAGTATATGAAACAATTCGTCCCCTGAAAACAAAGGCCACCCACGACTCATGCGCGTCTGAGCTACAAACTATTTAGATAATGTTACTAAGCTGACAAATTCCGGCTACATTACTCTAAGAGCATATAACAAAGTGTCATCGTGCTGCAATGTAGCTCTTCCATGAGAGGATACAATCAGGCACTAACTTGGACTGGGAGTTTTTCTCTGCTTGCATTTGCAGCAAGTTTAAATGGTCGACAAGAGAACAATCATGTCAATGTACAAGTCACATCCCTCTTGTAACATTTTGCTGGAGCATTGTTGTCGCTGAGAACATCACCCAAGTCTTGCTGAGGATCAGTCACTATCCCAATGCTCATCCTTGTGCTTTCCAGAGCCTCTCTCTCCATCATCCTGCATTCTAGCACTCCTTCCAATTTTGGAGCTTTTGACATCCGCATCAAAAACATAATCATCATCTATGTCCGAATAAACACCACTGTCCACCTCAACATTCTCCTCTTCATCAAATGACGCATAATCATCTGGATTTTCACTACCGCTTTGATACGCACGCCTTGTTGGTCTGGACACATGCCCTTCTTCAGAGTCAGACTGCAACATGATATCATCAAGTTCATCAAATGTCTTTCCTGACTCAGATTCTTCTTCAGCTGTCCGTCCTTTCAAGCGATTATAATTGTTTTTAAAACCCTGGTTTTGGCGAGATCCCCTGCTCTTCTCTGGTTCCCATCTTTCTACTCTAGACCGAGGGTGCTTATAGTTATCTTCACCAGAACCATAAGAATGTCTCTTTTCGTCATTAACACCTGGATAATTGGGCTCCCACACATCACTTTCCTCATATTCAGAAGCATCTTCTTCATGCACGCTATCAGCAACTCTTCGCCTGTTCGTATTCATCTGGCCACGACCTCCAAATCGCATATCACCATCATAGTCATTGTCTTGGTATCTCTCAGGTTGGAATCTTCTACCAGAGTCGTCCTTGTTCCAGTACCTAATTTGTCCAAGCTCTTGCTGCTCTTGAGCCTCCTCTTCATCCCACTCCTTAGTAGCAGCATCCTCGATCTCTGCAATAAATTTATCGAGCTCTTCTTGGTCACTATCCTCAGCAGCTTCTGATAATTCAGCTCTCTTCTGAGGAATTGTGGATTCTTCTTCATCCCCTCGGAAAACATAGGGTGTCCCTTCCTTCTGGTCAACAGCATTAAAAAATGTTGATGCCACCTTCTGGATGCTCGCCATGGCAATAGGGTCATCAGGATTTATTCCCTTTTTGCGAAGTTGCTGCTCAATTTTTTTGATGTTAAGTTTCTGCGAATCAAGCGCCTGCTCAAATCTGGCTTTGAAAAGAGCCTGCATTCAGAGCAATAATATGATATACATGTCAAAGTACCACTGAAAGCATTTCAGAAACATTAATCGAACAACAGTAACGACCTTACAATGCCAAAAAAATATTATTCCTACTCAGCCAGGGCCTGGAGATACCAAAACTAGTCGACATAAATGGTTTCCGAAAAAGAAATAGTTAAATTCGAAAAATCACACAAGAAGCTCTCGTGCTCAATCAGTTCAACAAAATGAAACCTAACAGTAAACTAGAAGCTTGACTGAAGAACAAATAGATATTAACCATTTTTAACCACGACACAACTAATTATGTTTCGTGGTCGCAAAGGTTCTAGTTGAGCAGTCAGGCATCCAATAGACATAATGATAATCCAACCAAATAGGGGATAATAACTTAAACGACCTACAAATGATGACAATAGGGTGTCTCACCTCTAGATGATAGATGAGCAGAATAGCATGCGATATTAGTATAATGAAAAATGCTTTGTATGTTCAGATACCTTTCTTTTTGTCAGGGTATTGAGAGGAATCAAATTCTTAGGCTGGCGATAATTGCGACCACGATACATGATGATGGTTTTTACATTATGTATGTTGATTACAATACCACCGCTGAGTCTTGCAAGAAGAGTAGCCATTTCCTTAATCTTCTCTTTGGGAAAGTTGTCACAACAAACTTGCACAGTCTCATGGAACTTCCAGTGAAGATGCATGTTTTGAACGACCCCTCCAAAGACTCCGCGCACCCCCACAGGACAATAATTCTTGTTTCTAAAGCCAATTTTCTTGTAAGCCTGTAGTTGCTCAATTGTCAACAGCTCAGGATCATGTCTAGATGGGGGCAACTCAGGAAGTTCATATTTCTTGAGCTTTTGCAGAAGTAATGCCACTTTTTTCTTTGCCTGGGATAAATGAAAATGATTTAAGAAGGAGATCAGAAAACAGCATTAAGCTGATAGAAAAAGAACAATCTTTTGAACAGATTGCTCAAGTTGAAAAGCTATTGTACATAACCAGGAATCCAGGACAGCATACAATGTTCAGACTGAAGCATCCAAATGCAAATCATTAAAGGGCATCAAAGAAAAACTAGCTATAAGAGCTCGCCAACCATGATGACAAACAGATCCACTTATTCACTTTCCACCATAGTAGGATCAGAATTTACAAGACAAAGTAAGACTAATAAGAGATTATCATTAAATATTATTCGCAACTTGGATAGCCAAATGAAAATAGCAACCCTTCATAAAATTAACTTTGATCCGCAGTATCAAAGTAAAAGGAACAGAACAGATGAGATAAATGCAAAATATATAAGCAACAACCATAGGTTGGCAGCACATATGTATGCTCACAAGGGAAACAGCAATTAGTTTATTGACCTGAACTAGAGGTTCAAACTACATGTAATTGGAAACTGTTTCAATCCTTGCCAAGCCTGAAGTCTGACAACAAAGTTCTCTTGGATAAACTTCTCCTAATCCTCCACAGACATCATCGTTAAACTTCCATAAGCAATTTTGAGAGAAAACCCCAATACAGATACCTATACTTTGTGTTGTTGATGGCGGTGAAACCACTAAGAAGCAACATTTAATTATGTTCCGTCCCAAAATGAGCCTACAAACTCCACATACCACAGAAACAAGTTTCCACAAGTGGGACGGGATACATTATCCTACTTCCCTCCTCTACCGATCATACCAACACAACAAAAACCGACACCCAAAAACCCGGTGTATGCTTCAATTGTTCACCAATATTCTCAAATCGCCTCACCAACATAAGCCACTATGATCCATAAAACCAGCACTAAAATGTCCAATGCAATTCATCTGACATGACTCGGATCAATCTTCCCACATCAACAAGCCTCATCACAACTTCCAACTTCCCCTACTACAATAGCAATAACTTTCCAACCAAAACAACAGTTTCTCCATGAATCTCTCATTCACACCACCTCTACATTAATCAAGTCATAGTCACCTCACACTAAATTACCAATGGGTCTTTGATGTACCAATGCGAGTGCTACTCCAATCTCGACCGTTCATGATTTGTTAGCATTAACAAATCACGAACAGTCGAGATTAAAGAGGTACACAGATTGGCACACCATTGCAGGACACCAAAGCCGGACTGCTAAATTACCATCACCATTCCAATGCCACAACTATCAAACCTTCCTTCATTACATCACATTACATTACACTAACACTGATACAACTAAAGCTACATAAAACATACATATATAAACAAATGAAAAAGAACCAAACTTTAACATAAACAAACAAAAAACATTACCCTTCTGAGGCTAAAAATGAGACGTTCTTCCTCAGTCATAAGCTTCAACCTCATCTTCTTAGCACGACGAATTTCTCTAAGTGTCCTACTTGACTCTTTCTGTATCCTCTTCTCAACTCTGCTTCTCATTGACGGTCTCTTTGGTGGTGGCCTTGAATTTGACATCCACCTTACTTGCTGCATGTTAATAATATTATTGTATAACCCAATGTTTTTATGAAATGAACATGGGTTATGATTATTAGAGGAAAATAAAGCATACCCATCATTAAAGATTGAATCTTTTTTGTGTTGGGTATGTCTTGGAGGAATATTTGGTGTTATAAGACATGATGATGATATTGTTCTAATGAAATGTGAATTTGTTTTTAGAATTCTTGTGGCTCTAAGCATTTTTTAAAAGGGGTTTTACAAGGGTTTTGGGTTTGAGATTATTTTTTTTTTGGTTATTCAGCAAATAGCCACCATTTTATTGTGTGAAATGATGAGGATAGGTGATAGAGGAGGAGAGGAAAGGGTGAGGTAAGATGATCGAGTTGGTGGTGGTTTGGTCCGGTGGGGGGTGTGTGACTGTGTGTGGTGGACGGCTAGTCGATGGAGGAGAAATGTTCACTGAAAATAAAAAGTTGCTGTTTTGTCACAAAACAAAATTACGACCCAATAAAAAGTCTCCAATTCTTAGGTACTCCGGGTGTACCCGTACACACTGTGCATTTATTTATAACTATACATTTATCATTACTCACATTTTTAATGCTATTAGTAAGTTTCTTTGTAATTCGTTATAAATTCATAGGGTGTACCAGTACATCCGGTGTACCAAAGACTTGCTGATTTCGTAAAAAAAGACTAATAATTAAGTGGACGATATTGATCACTTGATTAGGTGGCATTATTTGTTTTTTTCCACTTGTATTTATCAATTGTAATATGAGATTAGTAGACTTGCCTGGATTCACCTTATATGAAACTAAAAGAATTATCTTAATCTTTCAAATTTAGGTGTTTATATTGAATATAAAAAAATGACTAGGAAGCAATGAGTCAATTTTAAAAACAACCTCTGTTTTCTTAAATAGGGTTAAGAATACGTATATCATAACCCCGATCAACTCCATTAATAGGGATTATAATCGGTTGTTGTTGTTGTAGACTTGAGCAGATTCAAGTTTAAGCTTAAACAGTCCGCTTGAAGTAGTTCCTTTTTTATATATACTAGTTTTCATGCCCGTGCGTTGCACGGTTCTCAATTTTATAAATTTGTTGTCTTATTACACTTTTGTATTTAATACAAAAATTAAATTGATATTGAATTTTGAGTTCTTAGATGATAATTTTTAAGTTCTTTTATAATTCTTATGTACAGATTAAATGTATTATACCTCAATAATTATTATTATTATTGTTAAACCTAAAATAATATTGTGCACAAAAAAACTTAATTTAATATTATATTATTCTTTTAAAGTCTTTTTGATGTTGTACAATATTAAAATATTGTACCTCGCTATCATTTACTTTTTTATTATCTTAATATTACTTTTTAA